>JAEQBH010008941.1:0-125527 GCA_016808115.1 Tetrastigma voinierianum
GGTAGTGTTATAAATTTGGTATATATAATTTTGTCTCAACAAGTTTTTGGCGTCATTGCCAAGGATTGAATATGATGAATTTAAAGATCAATATTCTAACCAAAAAGAGAATTACTAATTTAGACATTTTTTCTGTGTTTTATCATAAATTTCAAAAAAAAAAATCACAAAAATAGTTTTCAACTGTAGTAGCCGAGGAAGCTACTAAAATAATTTTTTTTTTTATGATCTTCAATTGATATAATTGTTTTCCACATATTTAGTTTGATCTCAGTGTGTTTCTATTTCAAGAAGATTTTAAATGCACAGAAAACCCAAAGCAAAACTGCTACCTTTGGATACAAAATTTGAAAGAACACTGAGGAATCTGAGAAAAGCTGGGTGCCGTGAATCAACAACTATAAGTAAATCAAAAGAGAAAGATTTAACCTATTCTGGGCAGCTGTGGCAGATACAAACTCCCTATAGGCAAATGACTATAGAGGACTTTGAGGCCACTACCAAGATGAGTACTGCTGTGGGAGATAGCCCGCTATGTGGCTCAACACCTTGGAACTCGCCAACTTTTGATCATAATGGTGCAAAGAAGATCAATTCCCCGGGCATCCCAAAGGAAGACTCCAATAAGCATACGGGAAGATTATGAGGATGGAAAATACAATCCAAATTCGTGAATGGGGTGAGACCGCTTACCTGCCGCAACTCCGCTTTCCATTTTCACTGAGAGATGTAGCAACAACATGGTTTGAATCACGACCTGTTAGATTAGTGAACAATTGGGAAGAGCTGGTGAAGGCTTATTGATGAGTGCAAAACTCATCTATGTTTTGAGTTTATTTCACATGCTATTTTGTGCATTTTATATCCATATTCATGTAAAACTCATAAAATTTCCTCTAAACTTGGTTTTGTAGGATTATTGATGAAAAGCAAGTGATTTAAAAGAAATGAGCAATTTATTTCCAAAAGAAAGAAATAACCAAGAGTCTCATAGCACCACTGAAAGATGAATTTTTCTGTACCATCTGGAACATCAAATGGTTCAAATTCTCATGGATGCATTCTACATTCAAAGAGCTTTCCAACGAGTACTACACGCCCCAAATCCGAAGTTAAAAACAAAGAAGCTATGGCTCACAAGAGTAAGAAAACCAAGGCCCGTAAAATTAGTTACCAGAAACGGTGTCGCGACCAGAAAATTCCTGTCGCGACTGGGTGAATCAGGTCGCGACCGTAAAAACCCGTGGTCGCGACCAGAGATTGCGGTGTCACCACTAGAAAACTTGGTCGCACCAAAACGCCGCAGAAACCCAAAAAAGGCTCTAAAATTGAGTTTTGACCTAATTTCAAGCCCATTTCACCCTAGACTATATATATACTCATTTTCTAGGTAAATAGGGCTGAAGATTGAGAGCCTTCATTGGGTTTCTTCTCTCTAGACTCCGCCCATTTTTCCGCTTTTCTACATTTCTTGATTTGGTTTAGATTTTAGAGTAGTTTAGAGCATTTTTATTTCTATTGAAGAGATTTCAGATCGTAATTTATATTCACTTATTTACTGCTGAGGCGGTAAGATTAAGCTCAAATCTGGGTTTTTCTTATCTTGATTTCTTTCTTCATTTTCTTACTTTTGTTTAATTAGTGATGATTGAATTCAAAAGAATGAACATTAAACACTTTCTGTGGTTGGGGGTTTGACTGTTTAACATTCAGATTTGCGCTTTTTCGCTATATTTTGTGGGTTTGAAGACTGAATTTATATAATTGATACTGTTCATATAATTAAATGTTCGGAATATTAGTAACTTATACCCAGAAAGAGCTGTATCTTGCTTTGATTTCCAGGAGGCCCTCTGAGTGACACAGAGATGGAGATTCCTAAGAGTAAAGAGCCAGAACCCTAGTGGGCATGTTGTGACTAATATCTTGGAACTAATGAACTCGAAAAATTATTTCGATAGATCACTAATTTACCTTCACAGGTGAAGATTAATTAGATGATGTATCAATTTTAGTTTGATCAATGGTTTCTCCTGTCCGATGAAGGATCTCGATCCCGTGTTATTATCAAAGATCTAATCAAGGAGATAGAAAATCTATTAGATTTGGAAGTGATCTAGATACCAATTACATCGAGAAGGCTTGCATTATCTGCCTATGGGGCAAGAATTCTTCAGTCCAAAAAAAATGGTGGTCAGAAGTATTGAAAAGAAAACAATCAAATCTTAAAGAAAGCCAAATTTTACAAGTAGCTATTGCACTCATTTGTCCCGAAAGGAATATGGTGTGTTAGATAGTGAAATGTATGATGTATGGAGAAATCCAAGCTATACTCATATCGCTTTTCTCGACAAATCTAGCATTCAACTTTACAATTGTTGCGCTTTCAAGGAAATGCAAACTCAAGCTTATAGTCAATTATCCCTAATTCCTAGTGACTCTCTTTCATACCTTTAGAATTAAGTAGTTGTTTATTTGGTAGATTTGTGGGATTAGTTTTAAATCAGCTTATTTCCAATTAAATTGATTTTATTCCACATCCTATTTGATCGCCTAACAGCGAAGAGCCCTTGTAATCGCAGATCAAATTCCACCAGGGAGAGAACCTCCAATCCTCGTACGATATCCCGACCCTGTGAGTCCACTTTATTACTTGTATGACCACTCATGAAGGGGTCGAAAGTGTTAGTAATACTTTTCATTCGGCTGAGTACACTTCTACTTTGTTCAAATCAGTTTTTGAGTATTTACCACATTCACTCCCTTTGGCCATATTTTCACATATACATCATTCGTCTCTTACAAGTTTTCGCGTCACATGATCGCGGTTCACTTTCTCTCATCAGTTGACATTTTGAAGAATCCGTAATTTGGTTAATTTAGACAATTTTTATTTTTATTTTATCTTTTGGTTGTGATTTGTTTCTTAGTTAATTTTTTTATTAGTATTTTGTACTTTATTTTCTTTTTGTTTTTCTTTCTTATTTGTCGGGTACTTATGGAGAACATTCAATAGAAGATAGATTTGCTCCATAGAAGCCAAGCTTGAACTACTTCATAAATTGGACCAAAGAATTCACAATGACTCTCACTCATGGAATGCTATATTGCTCATCAAGGGAGTTCAAATCTCACATTTCAGAGGAAGAAGAGTTGTTCCGCTACAGCTGCATTTTTATCACATGAAGTGGAACAAGAAGATGACATCAGATGAGCGTAAATTTCCAAATTTCAATGCTTCCCAAGTCAACACTAGTGCTAGATTGAAAATGTAGAAGCTCAAATAGATAACACTCGTCCACATTTGCTGAAAATTCTCTTAGGACCTCTCCAGTGGAACACTTTGCCAAATCCCCACGAATACATTGATACTCTTTTGAGCAAGGTGCAGAAATTTCCTATCCTAAAATCAGGAAGAATAAGTAGAAATGAGCCGGAAATTGAGAACAAGGCACTCCTAAACGACTTAGATGATGAAGAGTCACATTGATAAACTGAAATTGAAGAAGTAAGTCATAATGGCTATTGAAAACATTTTTTGTGAAGATTGACACATTTACCTTCCCCATGGATTTTGTGACTTGGGGCATTGAAGGATCTACAAAATTCTCATATACTAAGAAGACCACTTTTCCTCGCCAAGTATGGATTGACATCAACAAGGGGGAGCTCACCTGTTTCAGGTGAGGAGAAAGCAAAGTTCAATCTTCACCAAATGATGTCTTTGACTTGCTGAAAGAACATGCAAAAATGGAAAATGTTTCAATCAAAGACATGTTTAACAAATAAATTCATAAGCATAAATGTGTTTACATCTACTCACATGTAGAGGGACTGCTTTGGAAGAAATCAGGGCTGAACCACCAGCCATTGTTCAGCGGATTTGAGTTTATTTCTCCTATATCCAAAATATGAAAGAAACATCCTCGAGCGCCGAATGGTTATGAAGAGGAAGTGCTTTCCAAGATGAATGATCAGTCAAATGGAAGCACTATACTTTTCCTATGAGTCTAGCCGATTCTAAAATGGAGCAAATTCTTCGAGGCAACTCTAAGCTACGTAATAAGGATTCTATCCATTCTTTTCTTTTTCTATTTTTAGTTATTTTATTAGTTGTCGTTTTTTTTAACGTTGGGATGAAAATTCCGTGCCAAAGGTTTTAACTTTCTTGTTGTTAGTGTTTTCGTAATAAGATAAGTTTGAAGCTCAACATGTTGTCATGACTAGTTTGCAAGAGCAAAGGCAAGAAGTTGGAAAGTGGTCGATGTAATTATAGTGCTCAAGTGTGAAAAACCCGAGGGAGATGTTCATCAAATTTCGTGTTTTTGAGATGAAAAGAACCAAATTGAACTCCAATATAAAGTCGGGAAGGTTCATGATCATGCTTGAAGAGAATTGAAGACAAGAAATGAGTTTAAGGAATGAATGAAAGCATTAAGGGTTGCTATTGGAGTGAATTTTGAGAGAATATATAAGTACAAGGACTTTTGAAGGATAAAAGTGATATGGGTAAGAGACAAAGCAAGGAGAACCTAAGGAGTCAAGAAATCATCATGACCGGGACACTGAACATTCTGATTTTTTATGTATTTATTGAAGCTCAAAATGGTTCACCTCAGCCCATGAGCACATTCTACATTGAAAGAGCTTTCCTAACGTAGTCCTTACATCCAATTCCGAAGCTAAATGAAGGAGATATGAGTATAACAAGTTGGATAAAAAATGCGGGTGTCGAAAGGTAATTGCCGATGACCAACACCACAATCACGAAAACAGAGGCTCTTTAACCCTTTAAAACCCATTTTTCTTCTTCCTACTTTATACTCTATCCTGCCATACTCTTTCCCTCCAAGCCTTACAACTTATAACCACTTTAAAATTCATCTCCCATCCAATTAAATCCTAAATCACATTCCTCCCCAATCCATCTCCATCATCTTCAAGCTTCAAAACCCATCACAAACCCACAAACTTACCTTTGTTGAACCCCAATTTTCCATCCATCATTCCAAGCATCACGAGGAGTTACAATGGAAGAAAATTTTTTGTAAGCCAAGTTGTTTGTTTTGGGTTCTTCGTGGATCATTGTTGATCAGGAGTGATTTGCATGTATTGAAGGAGGTTTTGAATAATCAAAACTCACTCATTTGAGGTGAAGGAAGTTGGTGCACACTAAGTGTTTGAGAAAATGCCAAAGCCACTTTCATGGCTCAAAGAAGCAAAAGAGTGTATCAAGGGGTAGTACACCAATGTCAATGTCTGAAAATCATCAAGGTTCCTATTTAAAGTGGCCAAGACTACAAAGGGGATTTCACTTTTCCCAACTCTCTTTACTACCCTTTTACTTTATTAGTTCCTTTTGCTCATTGCTAGACATTTAGGACAATATCATCTCAAAGTTTGGGGTGTTTATTTTATTTTTAGTTTATCATGTCACACCCCACATGTTGCAAATGACAACTTTGAGGATGAAATTTTCCGATTCTGGATAATGACTTTGTTCGATGCTTCCTAACTTACATCTTAGTTTGGTATATTTTAGTTAGAGTTTATCGAAGTTAATTGAGTTTTGGAGTTGTTGTGATGTCAATAAGGACCATAAATGAACCCCTTGGTATATGGACAATATTAGAGATACAGGACTTTAATGCTTAATCCAGTTATCTTTAATAGGCTATTTATCGCATCGGGGTTTAAAATCCATGCACGTGGTCACTAAGTAACCTTGAAAGTGCGCTTGTCGGGTTATAGAAGGTTTATGAGAATCCATCTAATTTTGATCTCCATAGGTTCTAGAACTTGTTCTATTATTGCTTGAGGCGAAATCCTAGGCAACACAACAATTGAGAAATGATATAAATAATCCGGGAAAGATCAGGTCTTTAAGCTAACCCTATTAATATGTATATGCATATTCCTCTAGTACCAAGATGTTGGAACCTTAAAGAGCCAAAATTCTGCTTATAAAAAAAAAAAAAAAACCAAGTTTGAATAATAACCTTCCTATACATCACTATCCTCAATAAAGAACCAAACTCACCCATAACATGAGGATTGAACATAATTGAGAAATGTGCGAGAGAGTTGGGAGTTATTTTTCCATGTGAAAATAACTCCAAATTGGTTGAAATGAGTTAAGTTGAAAATCAAAAGAGGTTGTCAAAAAAAAAAAAAAAAAAAAAAAAAAAAAAAAAAGAAAAATTTCAAGTGTAAAAGAAGCAAAAATACAATAAAAGTCAAGGAGGAGTGAGTCTAGCCTCGTGTTCTTCCTTCCCTGTGAGCAAATCCTAAGGGGTGTCTCAACACCTAGTACCCTACATACAATTGGTCTTGAGCTATTGGATTTAAAGCTCGCTAAGGGTTGGTAGAAAGCTTAAGGGTTTTGACATTGCACCACTCTAATAACCTTTGTCTTAAAGAAAAGGCTTATCAAAAAGTTTGCCGGGAAGAATGCACTCAGGCGTAAAAGGTGATATGAGGAGTATGGAAGGATGCACCTAAATGCATTTTCGGGTGACTGAGTGTCATCATGTCATGGTAAGAATCGATGGAGTAGAGTCGCCAATGCGTAAAAGATGTATGCTCGGGGTAAGTTTTAAATTTCTAAAATGACTACTCAACTACCCCTACCCAAGCCTTACATTACAAGATTATAAAGACCTACTGATCTCGAGAGTCAGGTGTGCCTACACAGTGGAGAGTGATAAGAACAACAAGCCTATGGAACCTAAATAAATTATCTAGGAGATCCGCTGTGGGATTTATCTCAATTCTCATAAAACTCATCTAGCTTGCGAATTGCTCGATAGGAAGACCACACACACACTCACTAGTGAGAACCATGATCTAAATTTTTCTATTATGAGATTAATTCACTATTAAATGAATAAATTATCTTGATCATATTCTCTATATTCCTTGTAAGGGCAATTTCTTATGACACATATCAATACCCTTGCAAAGCTTGATTACTCCGCTTTGGTTAAATAAAAGGGTGAAATGAACTCTTCTCTTTCATTTGCTCGGGACAAGCACTTCTTTCTTTCTTCAAGCTGAGGACAAGCAAAACTTCAAGTTTCACTACTAAAAAATAACCAGATTACCGACCAAATTATCGACCTAAAAATTACCTGCACCACTCGACCAAATCACGACCATTTAGAGACCAAAAGGGGTTTGGTCAAAAATAAAATTCCGACCAAATGACCAAAGACCGACCATATTTACCTAATTAAATAATTTTGGTCATGTTTGTAAATTATGAATTAGTGCTAAAAATTACCGACCAATTACTCGACCAAGTAACTAATTAAAATAAATTACCATGAAAATGGTCAGAACAGCGACCAAAAAATTTTTAACCTGAATTACGACCAAATTTTTGCCTGGTGAATGGTCGGTAATTACCAGGCTAAAAAATCACCCCAGACGATCTGGAAAGAAAATCACCGCTCTCATCTTTATTTCCTTCCCTTCTCCACCGCCGCGACCACCAATTGACTTCTCCTACAGGCAACACCTCGCAACCCTCCAAGCTCCACTACCACATGTTTTCCCTTTTTTTCTTCTCTTTTACTCTTCTCTCTCACATTTTCTTCTACTCCGAAATTTTCCATGCGAACACTGGCCAACCCTCCAAACTTGCGCACGATCGAAGGCTGTACTCGTGGGTTTTTCTGGCTGAGGATGGGAATCAATTGGGGTTTCGCTGAGGATCTAGTTATACGCTTTGTTCGACCGTGGTTTTGTTTCTATGTGTGAAGATTTTTAACAAAGATTTGAAGCAGTTTCTTTGGTATGTTTATTCAAAAGATTTTCCCCGTTTCTCGTTTCCTCTTATTTTGTCACACTATAATAAATTTCTGACTCGTGGTTTTGCTCTTGCTTTCACGCCTTATGACTTCTTAAATTTTTATTTGCCTTTCAAGAGAAGTCACGGGGGCTTAGTCCTCTTCCTCTTGAAATCACGCCTGAGGACTTCACACCATTTCCATGGAAAAGTCAAAAGTTCCATTTCTTTATCTGTTTTTGTCTGCTTATAGTTATTTGATGACACTTTGAATTGTTTACCATGAAAACTTATGTTTATGAGGATGACAAAAAGTCCAGCTTGTATCTTTGTTTCCTGATGAATATATATTCTTCAAGGATCAATTTAGGATTGGTTTTTGCTTACAAATGGTGAGTGTAAGGATATGACTTAAGTTTCCGTGGGTATTTCCGAGAAAGTTCCCTGCTATCATTAATTTTAATCGGTCAGCTTTAACCCGACTCAAATTGGTTTCAGATTTTAATGTGGTAAATCGAAACCTTATTTTCTTGATTTGGTCTCTTGTATTTTCTTAAGATTCGTTGCATCCTTCATTTAATCAATTTGATCCTTGATATAACAAAAATTTTTCCGACAATGATTTCCGAGTTTTTTTAATACTCCTTATCAGGTAGATTCATTAACATCTTTCTCACACTAAGAAGAGTACTGCACGCAGGGCCGATCATTGAATATCCTCTTACCTGATTTTTCCCTCCTAACTTATCACAAGAACAAGTTAGTCCAATGAATGATTATTTCCATGTCAAGACATTATTTCCAATACACAATTGTTATTATCGAGATTACTCATTTCTAAAAACTGCAACAATAATAAACCAAGAAAAATTACATGTATTCTAATAATGTACGGTTTCTAATCATACTATTTCTCAGATTTTGACTTGAAGTTCTTGGACTCACATGTTAATTGTTTCGTGATTTGCTTATCGAATATTTAACTCTCCAAACACACAATTTTCACTAAAAAAATTCGCGACTTCATTTTTACCTTCATCCTACCTTTTATCGTTGATTAGATAATAAGGCATGCTCATAATTTGATTGCTTTTCTTGCTTTTGATTTTTGAATGTAATCAGAGGAATGCCATAGATTTATCAAGATATACCCTCGCCAAAGAAATTCAGTTGGTTTATTTCGTTTCACATCCCCCCCGAAAAATTTCTCAAGTATCCTACTAGGTATCTTGCTTGGTTTCCGAAAAACACCGCCACACTTTTTGATGCTGACTAAAAACAGGATGGACTTCAAGCCAGGTCGGGTTTTATATCTACGATTGCGGCTTCTCAAATCTATTCATGCTTTACTTTCTATCACTGAATAGGTAACCACCCAAGTGATTGTGAAGTTGAAAATCAGCTAGTGATGCAAAGAACTACACTCTTGCAAACCATCTATTTCTTGGGGGCTTATGGGAGGAATAATTTCGCTTAATTTATTCAATAAACTATAGTTGAGTCATAGCCGAGATTCAGCGCATGGATACAAATAGAAAAGGACTATGCACACATAAAGTTAACTTCCTTCGCTTGCAATGGTAGTATAAGAAGTGATGTTCAGCCCATTCACCTCCTTATGGACCTCGTTGTCATCTTCTCACAGTAGAGATTGGAAATAAAGTACTTAAGGCCGTAATGCTGTGGTAAGGAGAGGTTTTTTTTCTATAATAACACTAAAAATTAAAAATAATTCATACAACTATGGCAGATCAATTTAGAACAAAGATAGTTGATTATGATTATCGAATGTGGGTTTTGTACTTTCCTCCATCTGGGGTTCACTTGAGCTTAGTTTTGTTTTTATTATTTTTCGAGCTAGTTTGCTCAGACCGTTGCTACTCGCCGCTACCGCTTCAAGTCAAGCCATTTTCTTCAGGATTACAACTTGCATAACCTTCGTTAAGACTCTCATATAGGTGTTCTTAGACTCCTATAGAAAGCCCTTCTAGCCCAGAATCCACCCATATATATAGCTTGATAAAATTGAGCTCATATCCTATTACGAAAATGAAGAAAATCATGGTCCCACGCGTAATTATCGTGCTAGCAGCTGATTTTCTTCATGATATGAAACATGGCAACTTCTTCATTAGAACTTGATTTGGGTGTTCTAGACTCTATGGAAACTTTGAGTCTAGAATCCACCCATATATAGATTCTTGATAAAACGAGGTCATATCCCATTTCAAAAATGAAGAAAATCAAGTGGCCCCCGTCGTCGCATAATTATCGCAAGCAGGCCGATTTTCTTCATGATTTGAAACATGAATAACTCCCTTCATTAGAACTTGATTTGGTGCTCTTAGACTTATGGAAATCCCTTGAGTATACAATCCACACCCATATATATCTTGATAAAATTGGAGGTCATATCTCTATTCGAAAATGAAGAAAATCATGGCCCCGCGGCTGCAATTACCGCAGCAGGCCGATTTTCTTCATGATTTGAAACATACATAACTCTTCATTAGAATTTGATTTGGGTGTTCTTAGACTCTAGGAAAGCCCTTTGAGTCTAGAATCCACCCATATATAGATTGATAAAATTCGAGGTCATATCCTATCCAAAATGAAGAAAAGGGGTCTCTCGCGCCGCAATTATCGCAGCAGGCCGATTTTCTTCATGATTTGAAACATGCATAACTCCTTCCATTAGAATCTGATTTGGGTGTTCTTAGACTCTATGTGGAAATCCTTTGAGTCTAGAATCCACCATATATAGCTTGATCAGAATTGAACTCATATTAGATTCGAAAATGACGAAAATGCTGGTTGCCGCTACTGATACAAGTTGCTCATTTTCAGTGGATTGCAACTTCTTACATAACTCCTTCGTTAGACCTTCTCAAGAGTAGGTGTTCTTGAACTCTATGGAAACCCATGAGTTTAGAATCTCGACCATATGCTATTTAATAAGATTGGGTACCCATATTTGAAATTTAGATTAGAGTACCAAGTGTACTAACTGACTGAATGAAATTTATATGAAATATATAGAGTTGATTACATGATACAGTATGAATTATGTAATGATACGGATAGAAGAACATGTGATAGATTAAATTGAAGAAATCTTAACATATATAAATCTAAAATTTTAATTATACGACTAAATCGCCGCATTCTCTTAGCAACGATTTGAAAATGCATCATCGTAAAACAATTAAAGTTGTCGCTTTGATTCACATATAGTTAAAATAGAATACACGTTCAAAGGTATTACAACGGTTCGACACCGGATCGCCCCCAAAGGGATTGCTTTACGAAGGACGCTAATTAAAATGATCATGATTTAATTTAAATTGCATATATTATGTCATTTTGGTGCTCTGCCTCGCTTGTCTCTCCTCCTGCAGCATTATTAGATATATAAATAGTAATGCAATTTGCTAAATCAAGCGTATTATACTATTATTTATATATCTTATTTAGTGTACTGAGAACCACGAGGTCGTCGAAATGCATACAATGAATATGCAATCGTGATCTTTTTTAACGTAACTTTGTGAAATGGATTGTGACCAAACCTAATAAGAGAAAAAGAAATCGTTGACTCGGTGGAGGTGGAGGTGGATGTGTAAATAGGCCGTATATCACACAAAAAATAACTTTATCTAACCACAATAAATGGTTAATGAACATAAAAATAGTCTGAGGACAATCGCCAGCTTGCTTACTAAATTGATTTTTGTGACTAGTTATGGAAGACGATCGTGAATGGATGTACGAGGGTCTAATATAGAATGGAATGTTCTAATGTGAAATCTGGGATAAAGTCGGGATGAATTTGTCAAGGCTCGCTTCCGAGACATCCCGGTGTGTGAATGGTGGCACACTATAAGGTCCTCAGACTTTAGTTAAATCGAATAAGAAGTTTTTTAATGTTGAGACTGTGAAGGTGAATTTGTATAGAAATGGTTTCAGGTTTGATTACTATGTTCGATATACCATGGTGAGAAGAAGTCCACCAGAGGTGTTCGCCCAAGATTTGTGTCAATAAGTGAAACTGGATCAGATGGTCTCGATAATATGCGAATCACACTACATACCATAGAATGGTTTGGTGGATGCCAAGGTCCCGAATTCAACTCCGATGAGGTCCCACGCCGAGGCAAGGAATTTCTATGAAATGATTCGAAATGAGACAAACCCCAGATATACGAGGGAAATTTAAGCATACTCAACTATCTACAAACCGTGGAGGATGTTAGAAATAGCGCGCATACGGTGTGTTCGCAGCATGGTTTGATGATATGCTCCACTCTCATTCAAGAACTGGCCGCCATAAGATAATCCGATGCCATTGGATTTCTACAGACGAAGAAGTTAGTTAGAGGGTTTGACATCTGCGATGTCATTCATCGTCAGGTGAACAACTATATGATATATCAGATGACAAATGACCTTACGCTTAAAATGTGGGCATGTCTTATGACAAGCAAAAGGTTAGGTTCCCGAAAGATTGTATATACGGAAGTTGAAAGTGTCGATAAGAAGACGCACTATTTTCTAATAACACCTAGGTCGCGTGAGATCAGATGCACTCAACCGCAACAGCCTAATGAAATGAGGTGGCATTCAGAGCATCATATGGAGGACTAAGAAGATGTCACCCTTCGAGTTCTTTCTTGGAAATATTTTGATGGGTGTTTCCCCGATTTTTCATCCGAAGTTCGAATGTAGGCTCGGGCTTATTTGGTCGATGGTTTTCGTACCGCTCGGGTCAACTGGCTGCAGCACATTCTTGTGGCCCGTGGTGGTGACGCCGATAACTTGCCTCCCATGACTTATGTATGAAGGAGGAATTTATGTTTTTGACTGTGTTAGTGTCGAGGACTATGAACCATGAAAAGATGCTTTGCACCATCGATAGCGAGTTGAAAAAGTCTGGCGGTGTCAGTTCAAACTTATGATATTTCCAAACTGCTAAAATTTTCAGATGCCGCTGCCCTCATGTGGACCATAAATGACTTTCCAGCTTATTCTATGACAACTGCGGAGTACTCATCGGTATGTTGGCATGTCCTCATCAGATGGAAGACTCATGTTTTTAGATTAATTAAGAGCGGAAACAGCCGTGGTTCATTAACCATCGGAATTTTTGCCCATGAATAATCCGTATCAATGCACCAAAGACTTCATTAAGAATAGAAAGGTTACTAAAATTACCCCGGTTAGATCCATGAAATTCTCAAGTGATTTGAAATAACAAAGGGTCGAGAAGGTGATAGGGGATGTTGATGTCGAGGTTGTGATCATAAATATATCTAAGACTTGTGGGTGGAATAAAAGAAGCATTTTTCTCGATTTTCATTGCTAATAAGTGAACACTTGTTCAGAACACCATGTTATGCATATCGAGAAGAATGTGTTTGACAATATTTCAATACAAAGGTTTAACATTCCAGGAAAACTAAGGACACGACAAGTCAAAGAGATGAGTTGAATAAATATTGTCGTCGTCCTCAATTTGCACAAAATCTTGTCACCAGTAAATACCCTGATGTGCCATTTGTTCTGAATAAATCACAGAAGAAGGATGTGTTGGAGTGGGTAAAAAAACTGAGATTTCCAGATGGTTATGCTTCTAATCTAGGGAGATGTGTGGATGCGAACAAACTTAAGATGTTTGGCATGAAGAGTCATGATTGTCATGTATTCATGCAAAGGTTGTTACTTCAATCAAGCCGAGAATTCCGCCAATTAGAATATGGGAGCCGATAATCGAGATTTCTTTATTCTTCAAGCAACCGACTTCTTCTTCGACCGACGAGGAGTCGAAACTGGACGAACAAATTCACATTCATGCAATCTCGAGAAGATCTTCCTCCAGTTTTTGACTCAATGGAACATCTTTCCAAAGGCACTGCCACGGCTAGGATTGTCACCGTACTCCATTATCAGTTGATGTATCCTCTGTAGCGTAATATTAATTCACTCAACCAATTCTTTTCCTATATATATATATATATATATATACACACACACATACATGACTTGTAATATTCAATAATCTTCTTGTAGATACTTGAGGAAAATAAAGCATAAAATCATGAATAAGGATCAGGTAGAGGGTTCTATATCAATCAAGTATATTATGGATGAGGCCGCCAAATTCGTGATCATTCCCATTTCCGTATGAGATCCAACTCTTCCACTTAAGGAAAAGCGGAATGAGGCTTTATCTTGATGACATTGTGGATGATGTTATGTTTGAAATTTTCTAAGCCTCCTGCAGCTAACGGTACGAAGGGAAATGGTATCTAGCACAATGAATATATCAAGTACTCATCTATATGTCCAATGAATAACTGCAGGTTCAACCATTCATATAGTAAGTAGTCATAAAAGTCAAATGAGATCTATTTAGTATGTTAATTTACTATTTCTCAATGTATCCATTTTCTAAATCTCATTTCTATTTTAAGGTATTCGGCTTACGCAAAAACGCAGAACGCCTCCAAACTCAGTCGATGAAGTCGCCAATGCCGTACTCGAGCAAGAATTTCCATCATGGTTCAAAATACGTATGTTTACTAAACATGAAAATCACAAACAATTGTAATGTTCTCGATATTAAATTTATAATCAGAATCTCAACAATACGCCGATTTCCGACACAGTTCATAATCATGCAAATAAATTTCCAATCATTATCTTCGAACTATAGCACGAGAGGTCCCCCAAGAGAGGTTAGAACTTACAACTACATCGTGAATGGGTTTTAAATTTCACACTCGAACGTATGTGAGCACGGCAAATGTATTACACGGGGTATGCATTAAAGGATCCAGATACAATGAAACCGACATTACTATTACTGGACTCTCGGGTCAAGTGATCAGTTAGAATTTGAAGCCCTCCCTGCTAACCATGTTATTCAAATGTGAATGGTTCGACCCAACACCACATGTCAGTATTATTGGGCCATTCATCCTAATATAAACTTGTCGATGTGCACGACATAAAAAGATTCAACAAGTATGAACCTTTGCCTTAAGAAGATACAAGCATCACAGTTTATTATCAGGAATATCCGGCTCTGGACGGCCCTAGAAAGGATTGGAAAGTCGTGTGCAAGATCAAAGCTTAGTTCAAATTGACATCCCCGCATCACCAAGTACCGATGTCATAGAACCAAAGATTTCAAATGATGACAATGATGTTATAATCGGTTGTGGTGGGGACGAAGATCGCCCTTTTAGTCAGATCTTCCGAGATGGATACAAGTGGGGATGTAGATAATGATGAACACCTGATCATGAGGAAGAAACGAGTGATGAAGAGGAGTTTGAAAATGATGTTACTAAGACCAAGAAGAAGACGAACTAGATTTAGATGATTCGATGGGGAGAATGAGTAGTTAGTGAGTTTTTAAATTTATATTTCCCAATCGTTAATCATGTTTGTTTATTTTTTACCGCCTTATGCATTTTACTTTGATGTCATTAATCAATAATGTGTTGTTTATTATTTTTAACAAATATGGCACGCGGACGAGGCAGGGCAAAGACGTTGTCGTCGCACTAGCTTCCGGCAGAGGCGCTAGCCTGTGCATGCCCGACCCGGCAGAGGGTCAGGTGGATGAGACCTACGCAGACGTAGGAGGTTGTGAATGGCCGCAAAGAAGAGCATCAGCAGACCGATCCACATCATGGTCCCGAGATTGTGATGAATGATCAAGAGACGCTGAGGTGAGATGAGGAGAGGATGAGATGTCAGAGTCTTCCTCGAGCACCCTACACGAGACTCTCCCTATTGCTCGCTTTGATCCGATTAAATTGATAATCCGTAAGATATGAAACTTAACTAATGGATTTATCCATTTCTTAATTTATTTTACTACTATGAAATTTCGGGGGGTTACAGATTCTAAGTTAGAGTCCGCCCTGTCTGAATTTCTGTGGTTCTGAGGACAATTTTTCAGAAGTCCTCAAACTATGGACATAATTGGAAGTCACCGACGTGACAGAGACAAGTTGATGATTCGAGAGAATTTAAGGTATATATTACTTAACATTTTACATCTTTTATTTATTCTTTTCTTGCTCACCGATGAAATATGTTTAAATTATAACGTAAAGTTTATAGGTGGACACATTCATGAGGCTACAAAAGGTGTTCTACAAACATGCCGCGCCAGATAAAGACACCGGTGTATCAGGTCAAAGATAAATGGTCAAGAAGAAAGAGCAAGATTCGAGTGTCCCCGATCATGTTTTCCAGAGGCGAGAAGACGGGAAGATCCCGGGACATAGAAGAGGGCGAGAAACAGCAGCCAATCGCCGTCGAGCGCTGGAGAGGGTAGTGACATATCTACACACTTAGGATCTCGCCATGCGCAGCACCCAACGAGCATTGATATTACTTAATTGGCATTTTATGTTTATTATTTTGTGAATCGCCAGGTTCAATTATGCCTATTTTTCATTTTTAGAAGGATTTTTTTTTTTAATTAAGAATTAACGTATGTATTAGTCAGAATTAAAGACACGCAAGGAGTGGTAAGAAGCCCATTGCTCCTGCTTATTCCGTGACATACACGCACACCATATCGCGATGATCGTACTTTGTCGGGATCAGAGATCCTCGCAAGAAATGTAAGTTTTATTAAAATAAAAATTACTTTCTTTTTTTTTTTGAAGATAAATTAAAATACTCTATTTTTACCATTTTTATCCGTATGTGGACTCGGTAGAGTTCGAGATTCTCATTCTCGCGGACAATTGGTGCTGGTAATCTTCGTGGGAAGCCACTCATAGGAGCCAGCCCTTTCATTTCATCGAGTTTTTTCGCCTCAGAGGCTCGGTGACCTGGGGAGTTCATGGGAAGCTGGCACCAACCGGAGCTACTAGCTCACTGGTACCGCAGATGCCCCATCGACCAAAGACCCTAGGTCCCGGGTTCAATCTCCTGTGGAGGCGCAAAGGAACCTGCGTTGGAACGAGGATATCCTACGAGCGAGCCTCCACCAAGGTACCACGAGGTGGTCACGGCAGGGGGTCTACAACAAAAGGCGCCTTTTATTAGGTCCACACCCTCATGACCACTAAGTCTCTTCGTGTGGCCCACTATTGGTCCACACTCTTCAGAATCATCGGGTGCCCTTCAGTGGGTCCCACTCACAGAATATCATGCCCTCCCCAGCCTTTCTTCTCTCCGTAGATTGAACCCAGACCGGGGCTTAAGGTCTAATGGGGGAGCATTCTACTACCAACCGAGCTACCTAGCTCAGCTGGCACCCTCGAGATGCTTCCCATCGACTAAAGCACCCCAGTCCCGGTCTCGACCCTCCGGGGAGCGAAAGGAACCCGCGGGGAAATGAGGATATCCTATGAGTGACTTCCACCCGAAGTGTAACGGCGATAAGGGTCACGGCGGCGGGGGCCCCACAATAAAAGGCGCTTTTATTTGCGGGAGAATTCTTCACCAGCGGGTATTGCCAGCGAGTTTCACTCATAGATATCCACTTCACGCGTTCTTCTCAGACCTGGACCAGATCTAGAGTGAACACGGGGAGCACTGGCACCAACCGAGCCACTAGTCACTTGGTACCAGATGCTTCCCATCGACTAAAGACCCCAGGGTCCCGGGTTCGACCCTAGGAGGCGAAAGGAACTCGGGGTGGGAATGAGGATATCCTATGAGTGAGCTTCCACCGAAGGGTACCCATGAGGTGGTCATAGCAGGGTCTCACATGGTCTATGTGAAATGTCAGACGTGCTGCCATGATTGACAGTAATGGGTAATACAACACATGTGCTTTTCACAATGGGGCATGTACCGGCACAAAGAAGACTCGCCCGATTTCGCAACCCTAGTCTTCGGGAGAAAGGAATCAATGAAGTGGGTGTCGGTTACCCGATTATCCACGAATATTCTCATGAAGCCGACTAAGTCACAACTGACCGAAAACTGGTGTCACAAAGAACTTCCTCCTACACTCATTTGCTAGAAGCCAACCTACATGGAAGTAAGACACAATAGAGGAGGAAAATTACCTGCACCACAAGCACATTATGAAAATAGACCCAAGCCAAACTAATCATGTGATCGAATCTATAGATTACAAACCTAAAGGAAGACCTACCCAAAAGAAAAACCATAAGTTCCAAGGTCGTGCCTTAGCCAAATACTAAATATAACATCTCACGATCCACAATTATGGAATAGTGTAATAGATGTAAGTGAAATATCCAATAGTAAAGATAATGCTTGGAAAAATACCCCACTAAACGTAATCTCTGAAACTATGTACAAATATTTAGAAACCTTTTTAGGAGAAAGTACAAGGGCATTATGGGAATCATACAAGACAAACCCATTAAGAAGAGTCAATACATATTTTTTAAAAATATATTTACACCACAAACATATGGAATTGAAGGAAAAAAAAAAAAAAAAAGAAATATAAACCATATAAGAAATATAATAAAAGATATTTCTTAAAAAGATCTACTAGAATAAAACCTTATTTAGATCCCAACAAACATGTAAAAAAATATAATCCAAAGATTTGGTTTATACTTCTCTCTTTATTTTTTTTTAAGATCAATTAAAATACTTATTTTACATGTTTATTAGACAAGATATGAGGAAATGTTAGCTGTTGCGACTCAAGCGTATTCCCGCCTTGTCAGATCACAAGTTTAATATATGTCAATTATTACCGATTTATTAACACTCGAATCCATGTAATATATATAGTTGATTGATATATTTTTGTGAGTAGTGATGTACGGGCCCAAGTGGCCATTTTTACTCATTTTATCCGTATGCTGACCCTGGTTGGTGAAATGTCGACAGACTGGCCATGTTATCGGGACATGCTGTATTTTCGCAGCCCCGCATGCTGAGACTTCGCCCCGCTTTCGCAAATCCCGAGTCTTGGAGAAAGGATTCCATCGAAGTGGTGCCTGCCATTCGACATCCATGAATATTCTAGCGAGTCGACGGGTCGTCAATCTTGACCCCTGAAACATGTAAAAAAATATAATCCAAAGATTTGGTTTATACTTCTTTATTTTTTTTTGAAGATAAATTAAAATACTTATTTTACATGTTTATTAGGCGAGATATGAGGAAATGTTAGCCGCCGCGACCTGCCGCATTCCCGCCTACTTCAAGTTCATGTACGGTGCAACAGTAGTTATTATTCATCGCCCACCGCTGATACGAACCGATTTGTATGAGGTCGCTGATGGCAAGGAGAAGATGCTCACTATGGCGCTTCTGCTTCAAGTCGACATCATCATTCTACTCGCATAGACGACCAGAATATGAAGCTCCATCTTCAGGACCATTTTCGAATTTGTTCTCGACGATGGAGGACTTTCAGGACGCGATGCGAAATGCGACACAGTATCAGTTGGCCGATACCGAGCGACGCATGATCGACCATGAGGGTGATGTGATGAGTCAAGGCTCATGCTTTGACTTGCTTACGAAGAAGGTCGTGAAGGTGGACTACGCCAAATCCATGATGATCTACTCCTGATTGTTCAACAGAATGCTCCAGCCACAAAGATCTACTCCAAAGACTCCACAAAGAAGACCTCGCAGCTTAACCGCATCGTGATTAGCGTGTTAGTTATATTTAACTCTCTACTCCCCAAAGATTCGACATCTCACCATACGACCAGATACATCTCTTTAAGATTTATGATGACACTAGGTCGGGATGATTGAAAGGTATTACACACTTTTTTTATGTCTTATACTTGATTCGGGAATTCATGTTTTTATTTTCTTGACTTATTTACTATATATATGATATATATTAGCTCTGTTTGCTTTTAAAAATATTTTTTTACTCCTTTATATAATATGCATGCACTACAGATTCTTTTCTTTTGTTTTCAGAATCTTAATATATATATATATATGTTTGGGTACAAGATATCAAAACTTCAAAATGGCAAAAAAAAATATTTAAAATTAATTTACGTATTCATTTAGAGATTCATTTACCGACTCAATGATATTAAAAAATTTTGGCTTCGCTGGGTCGCACTTGGTCGGGCAATGACCATTGAGACTATTTAATACCAAATTCTTCTGCCTGTGAAATGGCTCAAAATAGTCGAAATGGTTTGTTTCAGAATGGTTTGCACTTACCGACCAAATTGATTTTGTCAGAAATACCACCACCGAAAATCAAACTAAATAATTGTTTCCGTGAAAATGGCCTGTGAATGGGTTTACCACCAAAATATCAAGTGCATCAACAAAAAATTGGTCGGTAATTCTATGGATTTTTAGTAGTGATAGTGATTTGGGGTGTTGTCTAAAACCATCTATGTTTGAGTTCATTTCATAGAAAACCTGAGAATAAATCTGCCCCGGACCTGATCGTGGCGGAAGAGCACGATGTCCACGACCGGAGATTGTGTCTCGGCCGAGCTTGGTCTCAGGCCAAAAGCGGCTGCGAAACTAAAAGTAGAAAATTGAGTTTATTTAATTTCAAGCCCATTTCACCTAGGACCATATAACCCTTTCGTTTTCTAGGTAAATAGGGAGCGGAAGATTGAGAGCCTCTCATGGGGTTTCTCTCTCTAGGCGCTCGTTTTCAGTTTTCGTGATTTTGATTTGTTTAGATTTAGAGTAGTTTTAGAGCAGATTTTATTTCTAATGAAGAGATTTGGTCTTGTACTCGGATATTCAATTTATTCTTGTTGAGGCGAAGATTTAAGCCGGAATGAGTTTTCTCTTCTTTCTCTTGATTTCTTTCTTCATTTTCTTGCTTTGTTTGATTAGTGATGATTTGAATCGATGTGGAACATTAAACACCCTCTAGGTTGGGGTTTGATTGTTGAACATTCATATTTGCGATTTTTAGGTTATTTTGTGTGGAGTTTTAGATACTGAATTTATATAATTGAACACTGTTCATATAATGAATTGTTCGAATATTAGTAGCTTATATCAGAAATTTGTATCTTTGCTCGATTTCTAGGAGGCCCTGCGGTGACACAGAGATGGAGATTCACGAGAGTAAAGAGAGGTAACTTAGGGTATGTTAGACTAATATCTTGGAACTAATGAACTCTGAAAAATTACTTTGACTAGATCACTAATTTACTCTGTTGTGAGGATTAATTAGATGATGTATCGATTCAGTTATCTCAAAACGATGGTTTCTCCTTAGTACGATGAAAGGATCTTAATCAGAGTATTTATCAAAAGATCTAATCAGGAAGTAGAAAATTTTATTAGATTTGAAGGGCTGAATACCAATTACATTGGAAGGCTTGCATTATCACATGTGAATGAAATTCTTGATCGAAGGAAATGGTTGTGAAGTATTGAAAAACAATCGAATCTTAAAGAGAGCGAATTTTACAAGTAGCTATTTAGACATTTGTCTGAAAGAATATGGATCTCTAACCTAGTGAAATGTATGGTGTATGGAGAGAAATCGAAACTATACTACATTGATCTTGGACACAAATCTAGCATTAAACTTCTGATTATTGTCTTTCAAGGAAATAAGCCTGTTTTGTGAATAATTATCCCCATCCTGTGACTCTCTTCATACCTTTTAGAATTAAGTAGTTGTTTATTTGGTAAGATTTTTGGGATTAGTTTTAAATCAGTTTTTATTTAATAAATTGATTTTTATTCCACATCTGTTTGATCGCCTAAATGGTGAGAGCCCTTGTAATCGAAGTGATCAAATTCCAATTAGAGAACCTCGATCCTCATTAGTGCGATATCCAGGACTCTAGAGTCCACTTTATTACTGTATGACCAGTGCCTTTGTGGAAGGGTTGAGTGTTGGTAATACTTTTAATTTGAGTTTTGAGTACGCCTTTTGTTTCATCGATTTTGAGTATTTACCACATTCCTCCTTGGCCATATTTTCCTATACATCATTTGGTCTCTTTACACTTATATAGGCGGATTTTTCCCTCCACTGCCCTCACTTTTGAAGGTGAGGAAAGATCATAGTATTGAGCAAGAGATGATGAAAATCTACACAATGCGAGGAGAATCTGAAATTATTAAGGAATGTCTCAATTGAGAAATGGATCAGGCACTCAGTCAGGATATTTTATCATTCCATGAATTATACCTTAAAGGCTATAATAGATGCAACCTGTTGTGGAGCTTTCAAAAGAAAAAGTGGTGAAGAGGCAAAGCAGTTGATTGAAGACCTTGCTAAATGCAACTACAAAGCTCCATTTGAGACTTCGAGAGCATACGGATCAAAAAGGAAGTAGTGTCTTCATCGGATAGTTGCCCGCAAAAGCAAGAGTGGATGCATTGATGAACAAGCTAGGAAACATGAAGAAAAATCACAATCGACACATGAAGTGGGGACAGTAGATGAAAGTTAGAAGAGGAATAGTGCTGAAGAGGGACTAGCCCATGAGGGTCCCTATCAAGTTGAGGAGGTACAATATCTCAATGTTAATAGAAGTTACAACTTTAAGCCCAACCTCAACTTGCCCACTCACTATACACCAACACTCAGGAACCATAAGAATTTCTCATATGGAGGAGGAGCATAGCAAGGTCAAATACCTGGGCAAAATTTTCAACAACATTATGCTTCACCTGGGTTCCAATGACAACAACAACGGTAGAAAGCAAGTCAAAGAGCAAAGAATCAGGGGCAAAAGGAGATCTAAGTCCTTTGAATAATAGATGTTGACTTTCATGGGAGAAAATAAGAGGTTGTTAAACATTCATCAGCAGAAGTTTACTAAGCTAGCAACATTCAAGGCAAGCACAACTATGTTTCAGGCCAACACAAACGCCTCTCTGAAGAATTTGGAGACACAAGTAGGGTAGTTGACCTAACAATGTAGAATCAGTCCAAGGATGCTTTCCCAGTGACCTGAGGAAGAATCAGGAAGGATTTATGCGACCACACTAAGAAGTGGAAGAGAGATAGAAAGCCAGAGAAAGAAATTAGAAAGAAAAAAGACTAAAAAGTTGAGGGGAAGAAAGTGGGGAAAAAACAGTTAGACAATTCGGACTTGATAGAAGGAGACTAAAAGAAAATGTGCACAGCAGCGGTAGTGAAGAATTGAAGAAGAAATAGGAGAAATAAGCCTACATGCAATTGTTCCTTCCCTCGAAGCTGAGGCTAAAATGGAATAGTAGTTTTCTAGATTCTTAGAAGTCTTCAAGAAAATAGATATTAACCTACCCTTTGCAGAGGCATTGACTCATATGCCTAATTATGCTAAGTTTTTTTAAGGACGCATTATGGGAAGAGAAATTTTCTTGAAAAATGAGTAATTGGGTGACAACAACATGCGAGACACAATGATCAGAGCTTACCAAAAGAGATACAGGGATCACGGCAGCTTCACAATTCCTACACTGTGAGATTTTGAATTCAAAAAAGCTTTGTGTGACTCAAGAGCTAGCATAAACTTGATGACTTTGTCAGTGGTTAAGAGACTCAGTTTAGGGGAGCTTACTCTCACAGCTATGACTTTGCAAATGGCAGACATGCCAATGGCATAGTCAGAAGGAGTCCTTGAAGATGTGCTCATCAAGGTGGGAAAGTTCGTTTTCCCTGTGGACTTTGTAATCATGGATATGGAAGAAGATACACAAGTTCCGCTCACAGAACCTTTCTATGGAAATTTGCAGCGATAGATGTGAAAAATAGAACTCACTCTCGAAGTTGGAAAAGCGATTACTTCAATTTGAACACAAGCTTGAAGCATTATAATTTGAAGTACAAATTATAAGACTATAGAAACAATATTTCCACTTAATCCACAGTGATATGTGGTTGTAATTTTCGAACTACGGTCGATGAAAATGAGATGAATTTAAATATCTTGATGATCTTGATTTTGAATTTGCATTCAGTTTTGAATTAAAGGAAGCAGTCTTTAGTTTGAAGAAACGATCTGAAAAACCAATGCGTGAAGAAAGAAAGCAAAAGAAATGAGAAATAAGTTCATAAAGGGTTAACCTTGAAGGTACGAACATTTAAAAATATCTTTCATGAACGAGAGAAAGCAAACTAAACATTATTATTTAGGTTGCATTGATTGAGCTTGAAAGCGTGAATTTTGAGAAAATCACGAAGAATCGAGTGCATAATTATAGAAGATTTTAAAGGAATCAGCCATTCTTGATGGATATTCTGGTTATAACCAGATTGCTATAGCCTTAGAGGTTCAGGAGAAAACTACATTCACATGTCCCTTGCTTTACGTTTGAAGGATGCCTTTTGGATTATGTCATGCTCTTTCACTTTTCAAAGATGTATGATTATACATGTTTTCAGACATGGTGGAAGAGGCTATGGAGATCTCCATGGATGACTTCTAAGTATATGGATCCAATTTTGAGAATATTTTGGAAAATTTGGAAATAGTGCTTCAAAGGTGTCAAGACAAGAATTTAGCTTTGAATTGGGAAAAATGTCATTTCATGGTAACATAGGGTATTGTCTTGGGGCCTGAAATTTACATGGACTGGGTTAAGTAGACTGACAAAGTTTCTATCATAAAAACTTTCTACACCTACAACGGTCAGGGGATAAGAGTTTCCTAGGACATGTTGGTTAACGGAAATTCTAGGGACTTCTCAAAAATCCAGCTGGGCCATTATGCAGTTATTGAAAGATGCAATTTGATTTTAATGAATCATGCAAGATGCATTTGTTGAAATTAAATCAGTTAATTCTGACTCACGTCATGGTGATACTTTGGTAGACAGGAGTTCGAGTATGTGTGAAGCTAGTGATTATGCAATAGGAGCTATATGGGGACAAAGAACTAAGAAGATGTTCGAGGCTATATATATTATACAAGCAGAACCTTGATGAGGCCTGAGTGCTCTTTACCATAGAAAATGAGATCTTTGTGATGGTGTTTGCTTGTGAAAAATTTAGGCCTTATATATTGGGGTCCCATATTATAATGCACACTAATCATGATCTGATTAAATCGTGTAAAGAAGATGTCAAACCAAGGCGATCGGATGGGTGTCTGTGCAAGGAGTTTGATTTGGAGATCGAAACAGAAGGGTAGGTAATGATGTGATTGCTAATCACTTGTCTAGATTGGAAAGGACTGCTGAAGAGGAAAGGGAAATTAAAATAGCAGAAAATTTTCCAGATAAGCAGCTGTTTTTGTTATCTGCTCAAGTGCCTTAGTATGCTGATATTGTGAATTATTTAGCTTGTGGAATTGTGCCACCTGATTTCAGCTACTAGTAGAAAAGAAAATTGAGAACTTATAGCATATTTGTGCAGGATGACCGTACTTTTGAAGGAGCATATATGATTATAAGGAGATGTGTACCATAAATAGAATAGGTGGATTCTTGAAATTTGCATTACATCATAGTATAGAGGACACTTTGCGGGAGATAAAACTGACATGGAATTCTCGATTAGGTTTTTATTGAAACCCAGCTTTGATCGAGGGCTTTTGGATGGGTAAAACCTTTGTGATAAATGTCAAGAGTGGGCACCATAAGTGAAGAAATGAGATGCCCTGTAGGGAATCTTAATGGTGTAGATTGCAGTGTATGGGGATAGACTTCATGGGACAACCACCTGACTTCATTTTAAAAATCTTTACATCTCCCCAGATGTGGATTATGTATCCAAATGGGTGGAAGCAATAACATCTCATAAATGATGCCAACACGGAGTGGTTGGGTTTATATAAAGAAATATTTTGGTGATTTGGAGCACCCAGGAAGCGATCATTAGTGATGAGGAAACTAATTTTTGTAGTAAAGTTTTTGTAAAACTCACTTGGAACATATATGGAATAGACATGTAATGGGATTGACATCACCCTCGGTCGAATAGAGCAGCGAGAGATTCCAATAGGAGATAAAAGAAAATTATGGATAAAACGATTGAATCATATTGAAAAATGAATACATAAAAATTTAGATGATTCATTGTGGACTTATAGAACTTCTTCACTGAAACTCATTGGAATGTCCACAAACAAAATTGTATTTAGAAAACCTAGTCATCTGCTTTAGAAGCGGAATATACTAAGGTATGTAGACTATCAAAACTAAATTTTTACTTTCAAAAACACTTCAAGAAAAGAAATTCGGCCCAGATGGCGGAAGAGTTGAGGAATGAAACATGATAATGCCGAATCTGAATATAGAAGAGAAGTAACATGATGGAAGATGATTGATGCTTAAAAGTGCTATTTGAGGCCTCTTCAATCATAGGTTTTAGGCACTTTTGATTACTAATCATTCCAAATAACCAGTGGCATATTGAAGTCCACATTGTGTTACTAACGGCATTTTGTAGGTGTTTTGGCGGTTGCGAAGCCAAACATACCTCCGTCTTGGATGGGAGCGAGATGAGCTGAACCACGATGAATCCAAAGCCCAGGAGTTGAAACCATATTGCGACTTAGAAGAGCAGGAGGCAGAGAGGAATGGAAGAAGAACATAGCGGGAGAAAATTCACACCAGTCACTTAAAATCCGCACTATGCGAAAATTGGCATTAGTACGATTTGGCAGTGCAAATTACAACATTGGTGCCTTGATGGCACTGGTGTAATTTTGTGCGACAGTGCGGAAAATTGGCATTGGTGCCAATTTTGGCGCGTGATGCGAGGAAAATTGGCATTGGTGCCAATTGCAGCTACCCAGTGCCAATCCCAGCATTAGTGCGGGAAAATTGGCATTGGTGCCATTACAGCTGGTGCCAATTTTGGCATTGAGGTGCGATTTTGGCACATTTCCAGCTTCATGCAAATCCCCTCTCTCCTCCATGACTTTTGATTTTTCTTTTCTTTTTTTTTCCATTTGTACCCTCTTTGTCTAAATTCTTTTTGAGGGCATAATGGTATTTACCTAAGAAAAACTACATATAAGCTCGATGTGTTGGGAGGGTACTTAACTTTGAGAACTTTGGAACTTTTGGCTGTGGTCAAATCTGAGCATTGTAAGTTCTCAGCTTTTCTTTTCTTCTTTAATTTCTTTAGAATTTTCAATATTTTCTACCAAGCAACAATCAAACATGCGCGTGATGAGCCAAGGTAATGCCTTGCTCAAAACCACAATTTTCTTGAGAGGAGTCATTTGGTGGAGGTTTGGAGTAAGTTTTTCATGCCCTCTCATTTATCTGCTTGCATTTATGAGCATTTAAGCTCCACACATCACCTAGGTTGGAAACCTCCTAGATCAGCCCACCATGAAGTATGTATTTGTGAAGCTTGTGGTTATAGATGGATGGCAATCTTAGATCTATCATCCCATGATTGTCTCTGTAGTTCTTAGTAGGTTTGCCTCTTTGAGCGATATACCTGTGTTAGGGACTTGAAGATATCGAATGCCATATCTCATGAGGGATATTTAGGGTTTAGGTTTTAGTGTCAAATCAGGTTCGGTTTAGGAAACGACTATAGGTCATTATCAATGCGAGAAATAAACTTGAGGGCATGAATACACCTTAAAAATCTAATCGATGACCCCGAAGACTTCAAGGAGTCTTCTTTTCTAAATTTTCCTTTAATTTATATACAGTTTACAACCTTCCCGACCCAGCATTTTTGGGCAAAACCCGAAATCAGAAATACCATTTCAACTCAAGCGCACTTCTCATTTCACGAAGAAAACCCGTCCCAGTGTTTACCGACTTAGACATTATCTTTGCAGTGCCTGCGCTAAGCGGTAGGACACTGGGATACAAATTTTGTTGATTTCTTATAGCCATTGTGTACCAGAATCAAATGGCGTGGATTCTATAGGATGGTGCCTAGTGTGAGAGTCGTTGAACTTGTGATCCACATCACAAGTGTTGGTGAATTCTCATTTCTTTTTTTATTTTACCATTTTTCCCCAATTGCAGTTCACTGCAGGGGAATTTGAATTTTTATCCTGCACATACTGTTTTTCCTTGTTTTTATTTTAGCTAACCTTAACCCTTTTGGTAGTCTTGTTTTGCATTGGTTTCTTGTTGTTGTGTAGTGCACAGAGTAGTTTACGCATGGTTAAAACACCGGCAGCAGATTGCATAGGCTCAATGACTAATTACAAGGTTGTGAAATTAGCCTCACAATGATCGTGATGGAGTCACCGAGGAGCAAAGACAACAAGGGTCCACAGGGTCCCACGTTTATCGATCCATGAGGATCACATACACCCACCCAGGGTGAGTGCACCCTCATGCATAATTCCCCCTGCTGAGGAAGTGTCTGTGAGACCATATCTGGTGCCCCTGCTCCCAACCTTCCATGGTATGGAAAATGAGAATCCCTACAACCATATTAGGGAGTTTGAGGAAGTATGCACCACTTTCAAAGAGGGTGCCATCGACATGGAGCTACTAAAGCTAAAGTCTTCCCATCGAATTCCTCAAAGACAAAGCCAAAATATGGCTTAATCTACTGGCGGTCATTAAGAACCATCAGAATCAAGAACCGGCAGTAATCTTTTGAAGAAATTCTTCAAAGGCACACAAGACCAATAATTTGAAGAGACAAATCTACACCTTTGCAAAACAAGACAATGAAAAATTTTACTAATGCCTGAGAGATACATGGAAACCCTCAGTTCATGCCCACATCATGGATTTGATACATGGATGCTGGTGAATCATTTTTATGATGGAATGTCCCCTGCCATGAAGAAACTATTAGAGACCATGTGTGGAGGGGACTTCCTAAGAAAAAATCTGGATGAGGCCATGGATTTCCTCAACTATGTAGCTGAGACATCCAAGGCTTGGGACGAGCCAAATCCTGTGGAGGCGCATGCACGAGACCTCAAAGAAACCAGCGGCATCTATTCACTCTGCGAGGATGTGGAAATGAAGGCTAAGTTATCCATCTTGGCTAGAGGTGGAAGAACCGAAGGAAAAAGGTACATGAGGTCCGTGCAAAGGATCAAGTCCTCCACAGACCAAACCATGCTTCAATTGCCAATCCACTGGTCACCCAGAGAAAGATCGCCCACTGTTCTCAAATGTAGGGATTTTTGAGGATGAACATGTAAATGTCATGGGCCAAAATAGGCCACCCGCTGATGCCCAATATGGCAACATATATAATTCCAACTGGAGGAACCACCCAAACCTCTCCCGAAGCTCAGCCAAAGATATGTCTCTCCTGTGAGCACAACAAGAAAGAACCACCCACCTCTCTTCTTGTTGACAAGCCATCCCGACTCAGCAAGGTGGTGGAAATTTTGTGGAGATAAAGGCATCAATGCTCAGTTGAACAAAAAAATTGAAAATGTAGAAAGCTCCTTGAACAAGAGAATAGATGGGATGGAAAGTAACCTTAACCGAAGAATTGACAGCTTGCAGGCATCCATAACAAGAATGGCAAATCATTAGCAAGAGGTAGGGAGGTTCCCTTCTCAGCCACGCAAATCCAAGGGAGCCTATGACCGAGCTATTCCAGTGAACCTCCCCCAAAAATGGATGAAGTCAAAGTTGTCATTACCTTAAGAAGTGAAAGAGGTTGATCACCAATGCTCAAGCCTCGTTGAGGAAACCGTAAAAGGGGAAGAAATGAGCCATAACACATTTTTTCAAGGAGGATTCCACGAAGCACCGCATGCCACCTCCATTTCCCCAAGCACTAAGAAGCAAGAAGAAGGCATCCCAACAGGCAGGCATCCTAGAAGTCCTAAGGTAGGTGAAGGTCAACATACCCCTTTTGGACATCATCAAACAAGTCCCTGCCTATGCAAAGTTTTTGAAAGATCTCTGTACAATCAAAAAGGGGTTGAGCATTGACAAAAAGGCATTCTTAACTGAACAAGTTAGCTCCATCATCTAATGCAAGACAATGGTGAAATACAAGGATCCAGGGACCCCAACTATCTCAGTTAACATTGGAGGAACCTACATTAACAAAGCATTGTTAGACTTGGTGTTAATGTCAACCCATCGCATACTAGCAGATAAAGTGATTTAGGTTTCGGGAGAAATGAAACCAACCAACATCACCCTATCCTTAGTCGATCGTTCAGTGAAAATACCAAAAGGGATAGTAGAGGATGTGTTGGTAAAAGTAGATAAGTTCTACTATCCCAGGATTTTGTGGTTCTAATACGTAACTGGTGGCAAGTACCAATCATGCCCATTATATCGGGAAGGCCATTTCGCCACATCAAATGCCATTATCACCGTCTGAATGGGGTCATAAATTACATTTGGAAACATGACATTGGAGCTCAACATTTTCCACTTGAGCAACAAGCAAAAACCAAATTTCGAGAGGATGGGGGAGCAACTGGCGAAGTTTGCTTGAGCGTACACGGGTAGGAAGGCATGATATTAACAAACAAAATAGGGAAGAATCGATGGAGAACAATGACGCAGCTTAATGAAGAATCCACCATTCCTCCTGCAACAGCCACCACCGCCACTCCAGAGACCGGGATTGCCCAAAACAAAGGAGTTGAGCATGAAGGCACCCGCAAAGATGCACATCGCATGCTGAGGAGCTCCGACCCTCCTCGAGATCCACTGGCTACACAATCGGGAGTGGTTCCCGCAGGAACCCTGGAGGATTACTCCTAATTTTTGCTTGAAATTTTTACTTTATATTTTAAGTCTTAATTTGGGTTTTTAGTGGTGCCACTACTTTACCTATTTTTTCAAATATTTTCGCATTTACAAGCTTTCTTATCTTATCACAATTTTTGGTTTTGAATGTTGCAGGAGCAAAGGCAAGTGGAGAATCCCATTTTCCTCCTACATCAAGCAAAGGCAAGCAGCTGAAGGTGCACTGCTCAACCATGCCATTCCCTCCCCGGTTCAAACTTCGTTTTCTATTGGAGGTACCACACGCTTCTTTTGAAAAACATAATTTTAAGTAAATATACCGCACTTTGTAACCATTTCTGCCTCACATTTTCAGGGTTTTGTCTCTTCCAAAGTTGAAAATTGGAGCATTGCATGTTATCTGTTTTGTTAGCCTAGGTTCCATACTTATCTAATTGTTGGTCAGCTTTTAAAGTCCCTGTCTTCTACTCCCCTTTCTCTTCCACCCGAGAGCTAGCCACACATAGTGCACACTGGCCATTAATAGGCTAAAGAGCCGGCTGACCCCTTTACTTCCTTAGCAAACTAGCCTTAGTTTAGGTGACCACCTGTAATAGGTTGCGGTTCCCCATAAAAGAAGACCAATATGTCTCAAAAGAAAAAGAAAAAGAAAAAGAAAAGAAAAAGAAAAATAAAAGAGTTTGTTAAAGCCGCGACGCTCGGCCCTGAAACCCGAGCACGGTCCGAGGGGTATATGGCGAAAGCCTTTAAAGCCTCGGTGCCCGAACCAACTCGGCCTGGGAGCCACCGATTAGTGCTCAAGTACATGGGTGGATGGGTGGAGTTTAGCGAGTTGTAGGTGCTGAAATTCAAAATCATTCAGAGTCCGGGGTGAAGCCTGTAGAGTTTGTGGTCTAGAGATCCTTTTGGCTTGATGCCCTAAACCTTGGTTGGGAGTCATCGGTGGATCCTCGTTATATGGACTTTGGTGAGGTTGAATTCTCATCATTGCATCCCTACATTACTTAGAAAAGGTATGAAATAAGCCGAATGCATTTCTATTTTAGTTGGTCACCCTTCTAAGGCATTGTGCAAGATTGGTTTGGGGATAGCAATTTAGTTAGTTTATTGATGCAACCGATCCCCATACATTTAGGCACTCGTGAAGCTCAGTTGACTTTGGGTGAACACTCGCCCAGCAATTGATCCGCATGGCATGCGCCTCAAACTGATTTTACGCGTGGCCCAACCTTGACACTAAAGCTAGAGCATTACCTATACCCACACTTTTTGTACACATCTGCATGTTCTCCTTTTTCGTTTGTGTTTTCATTGGGCTAAGGACCAGCAATGTGTAGGTTGGGGGTGATTAGTGCTAAAGTGCTCTTTTGAGGCCTATTCATCGTAGGTTTTAGGCACTTTTTAGTTACTAATCATTCCAAATAACCCAATTGGCATATTGATGTCCCTATTGTGTTACTAACAGCATTTTGTAGGTGTTTTGGTAGGTTTGCATGCCAAACACTTCTCCATCTTCGGACTAGACTGAGGACAGAGCTGAACACGATGAATCCAAACCGAGTTCAAAGCCATATTGCAACTTAGAAGAACAGGAGCAGAAGAGGAATGGAAGAAGAACAGAGCAGGAAAATTCGCACTAGGGTGCCAAAATCCGCACTATGCGAAAATCGTACTGTGCCAATTTTCGCACCGTGCCAATTTACATTGGTGCAGAGGCCGCATTGGTGCCAATTTCGCACATTTCCAAATTTCCATGCGAAACTCCCTCCTCCCTTGTTGACTTTTTGATTTTCTTTTCTCTTTTTTTCCATTTTTACCATCTTTGTCTAATTCTTTTTGAGGGCATAATGGTATTTTACCCTAAGAAAAACTCTATATAAGCTCCAATGTGTGGGAGAATTGTAACTTTTTGGGAACTTTGGAACTTTTAGCTTGGTGGAAATATTGCATTGTAAGTTCTCCGCTTTTCTTTTTTCTTTCTCATTTTCTTTAATTTTCTTTTTTCATTTTTCTCGGTAACTAAACATACTCTTGGTGATGACAAACAAGGTATGCTTCGCTAAAGCCCCATTTCCTCAAAGGCGAGGGTTGCCGGTGGAGGTTTGGAGGTAAGTTTCTCATGCCCTCTCATTATCACACCGCATTTATGAGCATTTAAGCTCCCCGCATCTCACCCTAGGTTGAAACCTCCTAGATCCAAATTTCTCTAATGTGTATTTGATGCTTTGTGGTTATAGTGGATGCTTAATCTAGATCCACTGTCATCCACTTGGGCTGCTTCCTATTAGTTGCCGAGGTCGCCTTTGATACATATACGCATACTTGTCAGTGGACTCAATGCTCACTCGAATGCCATATCTCGCAGGAGTAATTTAGGTTTAGGTTTTAGTGTCAATTAAGGTCCGGCTTGGGAAAGGACTATAGGTCATTATCCCAACGCTGAAACAAAACCCGAGGGCACATGAATACACCTTAAAAATCCAATCCAAAGGGGACTCCAAGACTTCAAGGAGTCTTTTTCTAAATTTTCCTTAATTTATATGCGCTTACAACCATCCAACCCAATCGCTTTTGAACAAACCAAAAATCCAAAGAGAATACCATTTTCAACTCAATCAAGATCTCTCATTTCACGATGAAAACTCATCTCGTGTTCTAATTCCCTAGACCGCTATACTACGTAGCCTCGCTACAAGAGGACAATCTAGGATAAATTTTGCTGATTCATAGTCTTACTGCGGGCACCTAATCGAAGATTTCAAGGAGGGAATTCAAAGCAAGAGAATAAGTCCTCTTATACAATTCCAGCTCGGGGTTGTTTCCTGTGAAACCGCAAGATGGAGCGGTCCTTGTCAATAGCAAAGAACACAATCTTTCGGAGGAGTGACACCGAAAAACTCGACTGAAAAGAGTTTAAAGTGAATGGTTAGAGATTGAATCATTATCTTCGAGGAAACATGACTGAAGATTAGTTCCAAATTTTGAAGAGAGAGGAGAATTTTGCTGAAATGAAGACATTTTGCAAAGAAATGTTCAGCTAAAGACATTGTCGAGCAGCCTTCGGGAGGCAACCTAAGCAAAATTTAATTTCACATTTATTTTGTTCTTGTTTTTTTTGTTTTTTAAAATTTATATATATGTGTGTGTTGGAAGCTTAGTTTTAATGTTTAAGGCAAGGAGGCAAGGATTTATTCAATGATTTTGTTAATTTTTCAGACAAATGAAGTTGTACTAAAGATGGATATTGTTTGGGAATCATTCATTCTCAACCATCGTGCGTAAAGTGCTACAAGAGAGTTTCCTTAATTGCCCTTAATGAGAATGAAGAGTTGAAGTTTGGGGAATGTGAGCTTTTTTTTTTTTTCGTAACAAGAAATTTTAAATGTTTTTGTTGTGTTTGGCTCTTAATCGCATCGGGATGATAATCATGTTGAATTATATTTGGTGAAGAAATGAAATGTGATTGTTCATACTTGAATTGAGATTTTTTGATGATGAGATGTGTTTTCACAAGTATAATTTGAGTAGGAGGAAAATATTGCATACATTTTTTTGTGTGTTGATTGAAAATTGTTAACTGTGCAATTTGGAGGAAAGACATAAAATTGTCACGACAAACAATTCTAGGGGGAAACTCGATGACCGTATCGCCGATGTCGCAACAAGTGGGTTCTCTTTGTAGTGAAAAGAGTGTTACTTTTCTTCAAAGTCATAGGAAAATATGTCACGACATTATTTCTTTATGTCGACATTATATCAAGGGAGAGGATCGAACTAGGTCGCCACACATTATTTCTCTATGACACGATAAAGTTGGCCAAAACAATGATCTTGCAAGAAAATGTATCTCGCGACATTATTTCTCTATGTCGCGACATAATATTAAAAAGGGAATAAACCCTAGGTCAGTTTTTGTCACGACATTTAATGAAGGCACAACAAAACACTTGGCCTATAAATAGATAATTTTTGAAACCTAAAAGGCCATCTGCCTCATAAACCTTCAACCCACTCATCTTTCTTCACCAAACCTCTCTCTTTGACTTTCGAAAACCCTAGATTCCCAAAACTTCTTTCTAACCATGTCTGAGCCGTCACACCTTCAGCCGAACCTGAACAAAATGATGGAAGAGTACGTAGAAGGAGAGAGAAGATGCCTTCCATTTATATCAGTGAAGGAGGGACAGTGAATTGTTGAAGATCATGAAAGAGGGAGAGGATGCCATGGAGCAAAACATGCTGCAGGAGGCAGATGCCTTCAACTATCTGCATAAATAACATCAGAGGGAGATAAGGCTCCTCATAGAACAAAGGGACAAAGAAATAGAAGCTACCCTAAACTATAGGGAGAAATTATGGACGGAAAGTTTGGATATGATCAACACTGATCAAATGTACTCGCCTGTGCAGGTGAGTCGGGAGGGAACCCCAACTCTATTGGGCAAAGAAAAAATGATCTTATTAAACATATTACACTTTCCATGGAGTGGTCTGCACTAATCAAAGTTGAAGAAGGCAGCAGGTCTAAGCAGACACAAGTCCAAATCCCAGAGTTCTCCCCTTCAACAACTAGTTACAAATTTGAATCAGTTAATTTGAACCACTCTCATAGGCATGATAGAAGAAGGAAATAACTTGCCCTATTGTCTCTTCCCTCTTCCCTTTCTGTAACCATATCTCTATACTTGGAAAATTAAATGAAAAAAAAAAAAATCCTTTGCAAAACTTGGTGTCCATTCTCATTTTGCATTTCTTGTGTGGCAATTTTATTTTTTCTTTCCTTGATTTTCAATAAGTAGAAATGGATGACTTTTAGTGTACAACTTTGCTGAATAATGGAGAAACCAGTTTTCTTGGGTTGAAATGCTGAATAGCTATGACTTGTTTGGTAGAATAGAAATGACGATGGAATTGAATTGTTGTTGTGTTAAATTTCTCTAAATTGAATGGTTGATTTAAATAAGCTTTTTAACTTTTTAAATAGCATAAAAACATATTAAGATTTTGATAGATGAATTAGGGTAGGGTGAGATGAACTGAAAAAGGAAAGTTGTAAGGATATTAATGAATGTGTTCAACTTCAAGAATAAGGAAGATTGCAACCAATTGATGGAACAAATAAGACCTATGATTCTATTTTTTGTAAATAGTTTAGTCATTATGAATCCTGATAAACACTACACATGGTCAAAAGTACCTCTGAAACAAATTGTGCAAATATTAGGGACATCTTCTGGGATCCATCATAGTTAAATCTCCAAATGTCCTAGAACTTGTTAGATTATTAGTCAAGATGAAATCCTAGGCAATAACACTAACAGGAAATGATATAGGCCATTCTTAGAAGATTGAGCCTTTCAAAGCCTACCCTTATGATGTGCATAGGCATACACATTAGTTCCTTATTTGAGCCAATAGTTAATCTCATCATCAACCAGCAAATGACAAGCCTAAATCCTCCCTTAAACATAATCCTACAGTAAAGAACCCTTATTTGCCCAAATTACATGACAAATACAACAATGATAGAAGAGGACAAGTTTAAGGGAATATTATTTTAAGTTATGGAGAAGGATGAGAAAGGTTGAGAGAGAAAAATCCATTGAGATGAAAGAATGAAGAAAAGAAGCTGTGAAAAGAAAAGTATCAAGGTGAAATGAGTTTGGTCTTGTAGCCTTCCTCCCTTGAACAATTAAGTTCTTAGGGGTGTTTCAACACCTAGTATCCTAATGCCAACTGGTATGGGAGTTACTGACCTAAAGTTTGTTAAGGGTGGTAGAAAGCTTAAAAAGGCAAAACATTGCACTATTCCATGAACCTTGATAAAAGATGAAAAGTGAAAAAGCTTCTAAGATGAGGAAGAGAATTTATAGTCTGAGTGTGGTCAAGAAAAGAAAAATACTACAATGGAGAGTATGCAGAAAGATGCACCAAACCAGATAGGGAGGTTAGAGACTTATTATAAATGGAAAAATCAAGAATGCATAATGAAGACAAGTATGTTAAGTTGTAAGTGAAATCTGGGTAAATTGAGCCTAAATTATCCAGTTATCTACCCAATTACCCAAGCTACTCATTATAAGCCTAAAAGACCTAATTGATTCTGAAAGTGGTATATGCTTACATTAGTGGAGATTAATATGACAAACAAGCATATGAGACTTTAAAGAATAAAGGAGAGGTATGCTATCTGAGTATTATCCCTGAAGATATCTAATCTGCCAAGGAAGAAGAGAGAAGACCATCACACACTCACAAATCAAGGTTGAATAATTGAATTGTTTGCACTATAAGAATTATTTCGCTGTTTAGTGAACTTAATTGAAAATCTTCCTGATTCTAGATTGGAAACATGTTTAGAAATAATTTTACAACTGACTTATGTTTCCTTCCAAATTGTGGATTCAACAGAAAAATGCCATAAAAAATTAAAAGCTAAATTGTTTGAGGAGAAACAAAATTTTCTTTTCTTTGCTTGGGGACAAGCAAAATTTTAAGTTTGGGGGAATTTGATGAGTCCTAAACTCATCTATTTTTAATCCATTTTTCTAGCATATTTTTAGAAGTTTATGATTCATTTTAATACTGAATTATGGAATATTCACCAACTTTGTGTTTTGCAGGTTTTAAATAAAAAATAGACAATTCCAGCAAGAAAAGTAGAAAATTCAATAAGGCATAAAATTATGTAGCGAAAGAGTTATAGAATGTCAATGAAATCAATAAGACTAGCGTGTTATGTCACAACAGTGAAACAGTCATGCCCGCAACAAAATCAGTCGAACTAAAGCCCTAACAAAAATATTTGTCACGAGAAAGAAGTTTTATGTCACAACAAACATCAACGTTGTCACAACATAAAGAACTGAAGATAATAGAAAAGTCTATCGCGACAAAAGATTATTATGTTGCGACACCAAATTCAGAGTTCACAATGAAAGGCAGGAAGACTTTGTTGCAATAGAAAAGTTTTCTGTCATGACAAACACAACATAAGGTTAAGGTGAACTCTGTCGCGACAAAGACATCTATTATCGCGACAAAAGTTGGGAAGCATTACAAGAAGCATGTTACGACACAGAAGGTTTATGTTGCGACATAATGAAGAACCAAAGGTAGAAATCTCTGTCGTGATAAAATATTATTATGTCGCGACAATAAGAGCTATAGAGTAAAATATTTCTATCATGTCAAAAAATGAAAGAGAATTGAGACAAGCCAAGACAAGTATGCAATGACAAAGATTTCTATGTTGCAACAAACAGTTCAGTCAGTGACAAAAACAAAGGAAGAAATATTGTCGCAACATCTCACAACTCTGTCAAGACATAGAGTTCAGCTTCAGCTGTGCAAGATAACAAGACTCTGTCACTACAACAGAAACATGCAACCGTGAGAAACTTTATCGGGACAAAAGAAAATATTGTCACGACAAAGGAAGAGAAGAATCCCAGAGAAGTATATCGCTACATAGCACAAAATGTCCCAACAAAGTGGAAGAACAGAGGATAGAAATCTTTGTCACGACAAAAAGATTTTATGCCACGACAATTTTCAGGAGCGGCAAAGAATGACAAGTAGGGTGCAACAAAGTTATTATGTTGCAACACAAGAAATTCATGTCGCAACAATCACTAGACAACTTTAGCAGAATTCTGTCGTGACATTGTCAAATTTTGTCACGATAGAATCCAAGAAGAAAGCATAGAAAAAATGTCGCGACATAAACTACAGGCCATGACAAGATCTAGGGAACAAAGATGATAGCTATGTCATGGTTAGTACTTTCTATGTCGCGACAAAGAAACCACCGGGGCTGCATTGGGATCCGCCAATTTCAGTCTTGAAGTATGGCTCATCATTTGAAAATCTTATAAATAAAAGCATATAGGTATTGTGTGGACCTTCACCAAAACCTGGAACTTCGGGGTAGCTGAGACTCTTTGTATATTATTTTGTTTATTTTTCTTTATTTTTTAGTAGATTTTGGTTTTTGGTTTTTTATCTTTTACTTACTTTTCTTTTTATTTTGTGGAATTGAGTAGTGAACTGGAGTGTAGCTTCGAGTTGGATTCATTGTAAAATTTTCTTTTTCATTAGTGTCTGATTAAAATTGAGTTTCAAAAATTTATAGAGTTCATTTATTTCAGTCTATTCGCGGTTTCAGTTAATTTTCCTGATCAGTTAGTCACTGACATACGTTAACTAATTTTGAAAGATTAAGCTCCCTCTGGGAATGGGTCAATGATGATTGTTATTTTTCTGCGAAATTGAAAGAACGTCATAGTTAGAAATCTTGGATTTATTTTATTGGTATTATTCTTGAACTTACTTGTTCCGAGTATTAGAACTGTGTACCCAAAAACAAAGGATTATATCTTGCTCTGATTTCCAAGAGGCCCTCTGAGTGACATAGAGATGAAGAATTCTGAGGGTACGGAACAGTTCCTTAGGGGTATGGTAGGCTAATACTATGGAACTAATGAACTACGAAAAGATTAATACTCCGATAGATCACACCATGATTAGTGCTCAAAAGTGCAATTTCAACCCTATATTAGATAGGTTTTGAGTACTTTTCGATCATTAATCATGTCATATAAACCAATTGAAGTGCCTATGTTACCTTAGTAACACTATGCCAATTTGAGGGTGTTTTTGTTGTTTTGTAGACTTTTATACACATTTGAACTTCAACCTCAATGCAAAATGATCGATCATGAGGTTGGAATTTTAGTCTCAGCCATCAACAAGCCCAAAATCAATGGAAAAACAAAGAAAAGCGGAAGAAATGAGATGCGTCAAGACATGATGAGAGGAAATGCAATCAAAGAAAATGTGCAATTTCGCAACCTGTTCGCAATCAATTCGCAATCCTAGCGACTTCGCAACCGGCTTCGCAACAAATGGTAATCTCAAGACACATTGCGAAATTCGCAAATAACCTCAAGATCAGGTAATTGCGAAATTCATTCACCGATTAATTAGTAGCTTAGCGAATACCATGAAGGCTAGCGAAATTAAGAACCTTGACAAATTCAAGCACAATTATTGCTTACTCTCATAGACCCTTGCCAATTTCTGTTATTGCCACCCGCTTATTATTGCCAATTTCGCTAATTAGCGAAATTCTCCCTTGTAGCGAAAATGCATGCCTCGTCATGCTTTGTAATTAATGCAACCGCCTTCAAACTTGGTGAATTACTCTCCTATCCTATAACTTAGCTTAGTTATTAGGGTTTTTATATTTTATGTTCCTTGAGGAGTCCTTATAAATACCCTCATGTTTTGTAATTTTTAAAGTGAGAAGCGTGGAGAGGAAGAAAGACAAGTTTTGGTGATTTGTAAGTTTTCATTTAACGTTTTGTAAATAAATTGTTTTATTTTAAGTTTTCGTTTATTTTCTCTTCTTCTTCTTTCTCTCTTTTCTTTCTTTTCACTTTCCCTATGGCAACACACCTCTTGGAGGATAACAACCAAGAGATGCTTGTTACCTTCCTTTGGAAGAGGAAGGAATAGCTTGACAAAGGGGCTTAAGCAGCTGTTGTCCTCATGTACTAAAAGCTACGTAGTAATTATGGGTTCTTATCTTCAAAAAACTCAACAGATAACATGGGATGTTATTGTTCCTACAATACTCTCCATGCTTTAGATCCAAGGTTTAGTGACAAGAGGTACTGCGGGCTCTTTAGATGGTCCTTACTTGCCTCCGGCGTAGCATTTACATGTTGTGGTTCTTCAAATTAGGGTTAAATAACATGACTTTATTGTTTTACCAATACTCCATGCTTTAGGATTCGTTCGTGAGAGATGCACTGTGATTCTTTAGATGGTCTTTACTTGCCTTAAAAAAATGATAATGGAATGTTAGGTTTTAAATGTAAGGCCAGATCCTGTCGACCAAATAGAGGATAAAACCTGAGGACATGTGTTTGCCCTAGCTTGCCAAGTTAGTGACCTAATTCTTCAAAGTGAATTTCTTCACTTTAAATTTCAGTTTTTACCATTTCCAGTATTTACAATTTCCTGTTTTTCAAACCATTCCCCTGTTTTTGAATGAATTCCAAAGAGTCCAAATAGAAAGCCTTACCTTCATGCCCTAATGCAAACCATTTTTATGAAGAAAACCCATCCCCGTGTTCGAATTTAGACTGACTATACTGCCAGCAGTTTGACTTACGTATGCTGTAGGAGCTTAGGTACATAAATATTGTTGATTTTAGCTCAAATTTCTACCGGTGGCACTAATCAAATGGCGCCGCTGTCGTGGGACGGTGCCCACTACTAATGGTAAGTTGAAGAGTACTTGTGATCCACATCACAAGTGAAGGTAACTCTTACCTTTGCATATCACTGCAAAGAACTCCGCGTTCTAGCACTTGATAGTAGCCTGACCGATTCAAATTTTCTGGCTTTTTTTTTTCACTATTTTACTCCTTTTGTTAGATTAGTTTTAATTTTTCTTTTAGCACTCTTGTTGGTTCTAATCGTTGTCTCTACAATCAGGTAACAACCTGTGTATGCAACAATGGGATAGAGACACTTCGTAGTCGACAGGATTATACAATCCGACCTAGCTAGTGAGGTGCACAAACGTATACCATGGATCCCATACCTGAGGAACAACAGAGCCAACCAGTGAACCCCATGAATCCAAATGCATATAGAACCATGAGGGATCACACATCCACCCTCCTAGAGTTAGTGCCCCATCCTCGCATCATTCCTCCGCCGATGATGTAGCAAGGAGGCCATATTCGTACCCCTACTTCCCACATACCATGGTATGGAAAAGGAAATCCATACACTCATATAAGGGATTTTGAGGAGGTTTGCACTACCTTCATGAAGGCATGATGGACATGACTTGTTGAAGCAAATACATTTCCATTGACTCTAAAGGACATACAAGATATGGCTCAACTCATTGAGGCCTGTAAACTATGTTGTGCTCTAATGAGTCGCAGTAGTTCCCAATAGTTTTTTAGTGCTTATAAGACAAACAATTTGAAAGACAAATTTATACCTTTGCAGCCAAGTGAAGGTGAGAAGTTTTACCACTGGAGAGGTTTAGAGACCATCGCTGCATGTCCACACCATGGCTTCACACACACGCAGCGAACCACTTTTATGCATTTACGTTTCGCCATGAGGCGCCTTAGAAACCATGTGTGGGGGAGACTTTTAAGCAAAACATCCCGATGAAGCCATGGATTTTTAAATTACGTGGTCGAAACTTCTAAGGGTTGGGATGAACTTAACCCTAGAGAACCGATAGATGAAACCACCAAATAATCAAAGAGGCGGTATGTATGTAATCAATGACGATGGAAATGAGGGCTAGGTTATCAACTCTAGCTAGAAGGTAGAGGAGCCGGAGGGAAAATCAGCCAATGAAGTGCAGCAAAGGACCGACAACACCGCACAACCTTAATCCCCCGCACAAATTTCCAATCCCCAAAGACAACCAATAGAACACTGCTCCATTTACCCCCGCAAGGAAGGATTTGATGTCGTAGAATGTGCAATACACCGCATAAATTCAAGCCCTAACAACCAAATGCTCCATGGGAATACTTACAATCCCAATTGAGGAATCATCCCAACCTTGCATGGAGACCAAACCCCCCTGCTTATGTACCACCAGGAGCCAAGCCTCAGTTTGGTTCCTCCTCACAGTCACAACAACCACCATCCTCTTTCCGCAGAACAAGTCGCATCACCTGAGTAAGGTGGTGGGGCAATTTTACACGACCAAATGGAACCAATGTGCAATTGGTACAAAGAATTGATACCGCCGAGAAAACATCGACTAAAAAATTTGATGACCTACAAGATTCAATTACAACATTAACAAGTCGCTAGAGGGTCAAGAAAGAGGAGGTTCTATCCCAAACACTTCCAAACTTAAGGGGATCCATGAGGCAGGTCTGTGAATGGATGAGGTTAAGTCCATAATCACCTTGAGAAGTGGAAAAGAGGTTGATCAACCTCTGCCAAAGCCTGTTGAAGAATCCAGGCAGAAAAAAAAAAAATGCAACCTGAGCATATTCTTCTAGAGGATGACACAATGAAATATCGTATACCACCTCCCTTTCCACAAGCATTGAGAGGAAAGAAAAAGGAAACTCAACAAGTGGTATGTTTCAGGTCTTAAGGCAAGTAAAGGTTAACATACCTTTGCTTGATCTAATCAACCAAGTACCTGCTTATGCAAAAATTTTTTTTAAAGGATCTATGCACCATAAAGAGAGGATTAGGTCATTGAGAATAAGGCCTTTCTCACCGAAAAACACGCGTCTAATCCAAAGCAAGTACCCTGTTAAGTATAGGACTGCCCTCCCAATACCACACACAGGGAATTGCATGGAAAAGCATTGCAGATTTAGGAGCCACAGAATCTTATGCCATTTTCGTGATACAAGGCTAGGTTTAGTGAGCTTAAACCTACCTCAATCACACTCTTCATTAGTCGATAGATCGTTGAAATCCTCAAGGGATAGTTGAGGATGTCCTTGTAAAAATTGACAATTTCTACTATCCAGTAGATTTTGTAGTCCTAGACACTGCACCTGTCCCAATGAACCAAATCATGTGCCAATCATTTTAGGGAGACCATTTCTGGCCACTGCCAATGCAATTATTACATCATCGAATGGAACCATGCAATTGACATTTGGTGACATGATATTGAATTGAACATTTTCAATATGAATGACAACCTAAAATTGTTAGAACTCGAAAATCCTATAATCGATGAGGTTGTTTCATTTGGATCGTTGTGCGTGCATAACAGTGCCTTAAAATGCAAAGAGTGATTAGCCTTGTGATGAAGGAGAATCGTCTTGCCAACAACACCAATTGCAATCCAATTGCTCAAATCCACAACCATTCCGCAGGAACAATTCAACTTATGGCCTCCTAACATCACGGGAGCTGTGCCAAGCCACCGCACGGGGCTGAGGAGACTGTCCTCCTTGACCCCTTGAGTATTTATGAACTCGAACTGGTTCGGTGTTTTCCAAAACCGAATAACAGTTCACAATTTTTAATTTTTATCATATATTAGTCAATTTTGTCAGTTGTAGTTATTTTCTGAAATTTTTAACTTAGGATAATTTTTTATATAGCTTATAGTATCGTGATTGTGTATTAGATTTTAATACGCATCTATAAGTTAAAATTCATAATATATAATTTTTAGTAATTAATGTTAAAATTTTGATGTATTGTAGGAGGCCAATGGCCAAATTACCGTTTAGCTAAAACGGAGAGACTTTACCATTACCTCTCTCGCGCTTATAAAAACAGGGGAGGGGTTTGCTAACAAAACCACTTCGCATTCTACCTCCCCTTGCTCCCTTAAACTAGCATTCCACCCACAACCGTGCCCCTGGGAGCCCCACCGTCGCCGCCGTGCCTCCTGGAGCTCAGCCACCGGCGCCGTCCCCGCATTCCGCTCACTCGCATCATTGTGAGGCCGAGCCTCCACGCTTAGCTTCGCTCGGAGGGGCGCCCAAGCCTTCACCACACGCAAGACTAGGCCCGGTGCCACCGTCGTAACCCCGGTTCATTCTGCACTCGCCTGGCCCTGGTATCTGCATCAGCCCGATTTATCTATTCGTGGGCCCATTTCATTCGCCACTCGAGCCCCGGGTCAAGAGGGTATCTCGGGGAGAAGTCCAAAGAACCCTCCGTAGAGATTCAGAGGCATTCAGAGAGTCAGGATCGAGGTACAGGACCCCAAAATCTACATATTTAGTGAGCCCACGATTTTCTGCCAGCTTTATTTTATATCTCGCATATGGTCCGCACGAGGTGGGTCCCGGTCTACCGGGTGAGGTTTGTACACCCGAGCCGCAGGTCGCTGAAGACCGCATCAAAGACCGTAGCCATCACCTGTCCCCCGAGGCCGCATTCGACGAGTTCCGATCTCGCACGCTACTGTGACACGGATGGGACCCCGCCCCATCCCCGCACTGTAGAGGAGAAAGCTAGAGGGCCCTGGCCTGCTGGGTCGCACTGGGCCCAGCGGAACATCATCTTCAGACCACACCATCACCTACAAGACAAGAAATGAGACGACACCTTCACCTCAAATATCACCGGCCTCGATCGCGCCCATGTTTGTGGTGGACACCCCATTCGGGAATGCATATACGTAGTCGACCATCGCGCCAGGAGTCATTCCCACGACGCTCTCGGACTGGCTGGTCGACCCTGTGATACTCGTGAGTCGACATTGGATCGAGTGCATTCGCTCCTCCCATTCATGACTCCACGACGCCTTTACTACCTCGAGAGTGGTCCCCACAGCTCTACCACTCCATGACATCTCGATGCGCACGGCCCCCGAGATCCATTTCAGATAGATGACCGCGAGGTGTACTCACCAAATGGGTTATTTCGTGAGGCCTGAGATTATGATACCGGCCACAAGCAATGCCGAGGGTTATGTAGACGCTCCACCCTCCGCCTGCAGCGATGGTTAGAGACCGCCGTGGATGTTACACCGCCCAGCTTTATCTGAGGCGCCCGCCTCATATGCCGCCTCATCAATTATCTCGCGCACTATTATTCCTCTCGCAGCATTACGTGCGAGGAGGGGGCCCCATTCGAGGCATTGTACCCGATCTCTGCAATTTCTGGTTCAGCCCATCCGAAGCCGTGATTACTTCGCTTCCACAGCTTGAGGAGAAGGTCCACCTGAGAGACCTCATAATAGCAGAAGGCACCACCACTTATTCCCGAGGCCCTTCCTATGTTTTGCTGCATGGGATTCTGAGGAGCCCGGGATAGAGACGCGAGACACCGCCCACAGTAGCTGCAATGGACCTGGATATGACCATGCCCGTCCATCTACATACGCCTGGGCCGAGACCAGAGGAGGTACTCCCGGTGAGGAGGCTGAGGATGCACTACGTAGACGAATCCACCGCCTCCCGCACCGTGAGGCGCAGGAGTCCCACTCATATTTCAGACTGCTCACCACCATCTCCTCCACCCACTACTCAGTCGCAGCCCTGGGCCGCATACTCCCTGCCCCTCATATTCAAGACACCAACACCTGAGTATACATGTCGCCTCGAGGGAGATGGCCGAGGATGATGCGACCGCACACTAGCAGCCTCTCAGCAGCCAAGATGCAAAGACATGGACCGCAGATCGTCTCGAGCCGAGGCCACTAGGTCGGCCATTCCATGCTTCACCGTATCATGACCCACCCGGGTCTTCCTCATGATCCTACCCCGAGTAGGAGCCCGCCACCGATGCACTCCTCATTGATATCCCGGCAGCAACGCAGTGAGCTTTCACCACCACCACCACAGCAAAGGAGGTGGTTAGGTTTCTTGATTTGATGTATAGTTTCATCAACTCCGCCTACTAATTTTGGATTATGATTTTTGTATTAGCCATAGTAGGCAAAGTGATATGTTCATGGCAGCCTGCTCGCATGTATTAAGCCATTTTAGCTATATCAAAGCTACTCGTATTATATATATATATATATATATATATATTCAAATTTTTGCATATTGTGTTTACTGCGGTTCCTATGTATAAGTATGTGTTTTTCTTCAAACTACATAATTAAATTGCTTCAAATTGAACAATAGAATTGCTTCAACAATTGAATCGCTTTTAAGTCGGATGATCGAATCATCATTTTGTAACTTATGTTAGAACAATGCCATGCTTGAAACAATTTTGTTCGCCACTGCTCAAAGATGCTCAACTTGGAAATTTCCCTTTATGCTATGTCACACATCAAGACTCTAGATTGCTTCAATAGGTTGTACTATGTTCTCCTTCCACTTTGCAAAACACTAGGTATGTTGGACAACCTAGGATAGGTTTGGAGCGCCTCAACAATTTAGGACCAATTTGTCTTCCTAAAGGAAAAGAAAAGTTAAAGGTGCAAGAAGAAAAAAAGAAAAAATAAATAACAAATAAAATCGTGCGCTTTGCTTTGGAAACCCTAGCACCTGGCCCGCTGGTGTATGGCGAAAGCCTCAAACCCGATGCCCCAAGCCTTAATCGTCAAGTCGATTTTGTGTTCATATATGGGTGGATAGGGTAGAATTCAGCGAATTGTAGGTGCTTGATTTTTCTTCAAGCCGCTGAAGTCCAAGGTGCCTTTATTATGGTCTGATCCTTTGGCTTGATGCCCTAAACCTTAACGGGTCGGGAGTCACCTGACCCTCACGGACTTATGAACTCGACTTTTTAGCATTGCATCCACAATATGATTAATGAGAAGTGTAACCACTATCTAATTGTTCACAGCCAAGGCCATGTCAAATGTTGCTAGGGGAAACAATTTTGCATTTTATCGACTAATCTAGATACAAATGAACCATTAGACTTAGGTGGAAATCCAAGTTGAAAATCATGGAAACAAAGTAGTTGTTCTAAAATTGTTCTCTATGGATTTTATTCTTGTATATAGTTTTCAAATGTTTGACTTCGAATTGTCTACTTTAAAGTAATATTAGTTTGTATATACAATGACCTTTTGAAATACAACCTTGAAAATCACCACATGCATCTCAATTTATTTTTGCATTGCTATGGGACTAGCAACGTTTCGGTTGGGGTGTGATTAGTGCTCAAAAATGAACCCTATATTAGATAGGTTTTGAGTACTTTTTTGATCATTAATCATGTCATATAAACCAATTGAAGTGCTCATGTTACCTTAGTAACACTTATGCCAATTTGAGGGTGTTTTTGGTTGTTTTGTAGACTTTTATACACATTTGAACTTCAACCTCAATGCAAATGATCGATCATGAGGTTGGAATTTTAGTCTCAGCCATCAACAAGCCCAAAAATCAATGGAAAAACAAAGGAAAAGTGGAAGAAATGAGATGCAGTTGAAGACATGACGAGAGGAATGCGTAATGAAGAAAACAGTAATTTCAAGCAACTCACAAGTAATCACCCGGCAATCCTAGCGATTCTCAGAACTGCCTTAAATGTCAGTAATCTCACACACATTGGGCGTAAATTCACTAGCCAACCCGCATCAGGTAATTATGTAAATTCAAGCCACCGACAATTGCTAGTTTAGCGAAATTTCTCATAGCTGGGGCGACCGCACCTTGCCAAATTCGCTACAACATTGCCACTTCGCAGACCCTGCCAATTTCGCTGCCATTGCCAAATTCGCACTATTGCCAATTTCGCTAATTAGCAAAATTCTCCTTTGTAGCTAAAATGCATGCCTCACATGCTTTGTACCACGCAACCGCCTTCAAACTTAAGAAAGAATTACTCTCCTATCCTATAACTTAGCTTAGTTATTAGGGTTTTGGTATTTTTATACCTTGAGGAGTCCTATACTGTTCCTCATGTTTTGTAATAAAGGAGAAGGTGGAGAGGAAGAAAAGATAAGTTTTGGTGATTTGTGTTTTCATTTATCGCAGAAATAAATTGTTTTATTTTTAAGTTTTGCTTTTATTTTCTTCTCTCTCTTCTTTCTCTCTTTTCTTTCACTTTCCGGTTACAAACACACCTCTTGAGGATGACACCAAGAGATGCTTATTGCTCTCCTTCCTTTGAAGAGGAAGGGAAGCTAGCTTGGCAAAGGGGCTTAAGCATGTCATTCTCATGTACCAAAAGCTACCTGCAGTGTAATTATGGCCCTTATCTTCAAAAACTCGCCTGCATAACATGGGATGTTATTGTCTTGGCCAATACCTCCATGCTTTAGATCCAAGCATGAGGACAGAGGTACTCAGGGCTCTCAGATGGTCCTTACTTGCCTCCGAGGTAGCATTACATGTTAGGTTCTTCAAATTAGGGTTGTACTTGACTTTATTGTTTTGGCCAATACTTCCATGCTTTAGGATTCAAGTTCTGGTGAGAGATGAACTGTGATTCTTAGATGGTCTTTACTTGCCTTAAAAAATGATAAGCAATGGAATGTTAGGTTTTAAAACAAAAAGGGCCATAACTCGTATCCCGTGTTGACTCAACAGAGGATAAAACCCCGAGGACATGTGTTTGCTCTAACTTGCCAAGTTAGTGACCTAATTCTTCAAAGTGAATTTCTTCACTGTTAATTTTCAGTTTTTACTACCAAAAAGATTTACACTTCTCGTTTTTCAAACCATTCCCCTGCTTTTTGAATGAATCTCAAAGAGTCCAAATAGAAAGCCTTACCTTCATGCCCTAATGCAAACCATTTTTATGAAGAAAACCCATCCCCGTGTTCGACCCTAGACCACTATACTGCAGTAGCTTGACTACGGCAGTTGTAGGAGCTTAGGTATATAAATATTGTTGATTTTAGCTCAGCCTACTGTGGCACGAATCATCTACTCATGGGGTGAGGATAGTTGGATGATGTATTAGTTTAATCGCTCAGAGATTTCTCCTCTTTATGATGAAAAGATTTTGATCCCGTGTTAGAATATATCTAGTCAAAGAGATGGAGAATTTCATCAGATTCAAAGGATGAGATGCCAGTTAAATTAGAGAAGGCTTGCAATATCCTGACTATGGGGGCAAGAATTCTTTAGTCTTAAGAGTTGGGTATGAAGTACTGAAAAGGAAAAATACTCAAATCTTAAAAAGATGATTATATTTTACAAGTAACTAATTAGACCCATGTGTTTGAAAGGAACATGAATCTCTAATAAGTGAAATGTGTGGTTGATGGAGAAATCCAAACTATACTACATTGTATCTTTGGCAAATTTAGCTTTCCAACTAATGGATGAGCTATGAATGAAAATGATGCAGAAATTGACAATTGTTCATTGGTCTATTTCCTCAGTGTTGTCTTCACTTAGTGAACTCTCAAGTCCACTTATATTGAATTCTTTATATCATTATGTACCCTTAATATTACTTTTTAGTGTTAACACATCATTTTTAAAACATTGAACAAATAGTAAGGATCTGAGATGGGGTAATTAATCTTTGATTTATCATCAATCCTCGTTGGAACGGAGACCGACTTAAAATCCCCTTTTATTACTTTAGCGACCTGTGCATTTGCAAAGAATTAGACCAAAACTTCACTTTAATACGGACCCATTCAAAAAAAGGTTAAACACATATTTTATCAGAAATCAACAAGAAGTTTGTGGCACTGCTGATTCGGACCGAATAACTTTGGTCACAAAGCTAAATACTGCGATATTTTGGTCACCTTTTCAAGTTTTTGACTCCGCTGTTGGGGAATTTTAGTTAGTCTTTGGTAGCCGTGTCGAAAATTTGGTCAGTAACAAGTTTTTGGCATCGTTGTCAGGGACTAGATAATAGTCCTTTGGTGGCAGTGTTATAAATTTGGTATATATAATTTGGTCTCAACAATTTTTGGCGCCGTTTCCGAGGATTGATTATGATGAATTTAAAGATCAATATTCTAACCAAAGAGAGAATTACTAATTTGGACATTTTTTTTTGTATTTTATCATAAATTTAAAAAAAAAATTCACAAAAATGGTTTTTAACTGCAGTAGCTGAGGAAGCTACTAAATTTCTTTTTTTCATGAGCTTAAATTAATATAACTATTTTCCACATATTTAATTTGACATCAGCGTGTTTCTATTTCAAGAAGATTTTAAATGTACAGAAACCAAAAGTATAATTGTCGCTTGGATACAAAATTGGAAAGAACACTCGACGACCAGAAAAGGTGCGCTAAATCAACAACTATAGAAAATTAGAGAGAAAGATTGCAACCTATTTCAGAAGAAGCAGAAGCATATAGACCTCAAAGGCAAATGACTATGGAGGACTTTTGGAGGCCAGTTATCCAAGATGAGTACTCTGTTGTGAGACAGCCTGCTATAGAAGGCAACAATTTTGAACTCAAGCCATTCTGAGATCACACACGTACAGCGATCAATTCATCAAGTATCCCAGTTGAAGACCCTCTTAATGAGCATATGGGAAGATTTATGAGGGATGGAAAATACGTATAAGTCGAATGGGGTGAGACTGAAGTGACTGCCGTAACTATTTCCATTTTCACCGAGATGTAAAGTGCCAAAGATGGTTTGAATCACTACCTGTTGGATCAGTGAACAATTGAGAAGAGCTAGTGGAGGCTTATATGAGTAGATTTTTCATATAAGCTCTATTGGGAGTGGTGAATCCTTTGTTATCTACTCAATTACCTTCAAACACCTCAAGCTATACTTTACTATCATCCAAAGAGTGACCTCCAAGAGGCAACATAGATCGAGGTCAAAGTACAGAATCAGCATCCAAGATATCATTGAGCGCCTCAAGTCTAAGGATACTTGCACCATTGCTATGATGAGATAATCATCTACATTTAAATAGATGATCCATATGATTGTCTCATGACAAGTCTTCGATGTACTTAGCTAATCTTAGCAAGCATCCACATGTCAATTATGATCTACTCATGACCACAGTTTATAAGATCTACTTCTTGATCCAATCAAGGAGCCTGACATGTGCTATTAGGTCCTTTTCAACAATGTCCAGTCTCTTTGATCCGATGACTAAGGATAATTTAGACACTAACATAACTGCACATGATAGGAATCTTATTATCATGATCCCATCATGATTTCCTTCATGCTATGTTATGTATCATGGACTTCATTAATTCGATTAAAGATCTATATCAATTATGAATATCAAATTAATGAAGAAGTCTTTCATATTAAATAATATGTAGTGGATACAATAAGTGCTAATGGCGATTTCCTTTAGAGCACTTCTCTAACACTACACATGTTACACCTCCTCCATTGAACCCAAAAACATTAAGGAAGCCCTGGAAAATGACTACTGGTTGATTGAAATGCAATAAGAACTAAGCAAGTTCACAAGGAATGAAGTATGGGATCTAGTAACTCGGCCTCATGACGTCAACGTTATAGGAACTAAATGGATCTTCAAGAACAAATCATATGGAAACTAGAATATCACCATAAACAAGGTCCGATTAGTTGCCCAAGAATACACTCGGGTGGAGGGAATCGACTTCGATGAGACATTTTCCCTTGTAGCTCACCTAGAATCAATCCGTCTTCTCATGGCATTTGCTTGCACTCTCCGTTTCAAACTCTATCAGATGGATGTCAAAAGCATCCTCCTAAATGGGTACTTAAACGAAGATGTGTTCGTAGCACAACCAAAAGGTTTTGAAGATCTCACTCACCCTATGTACGTGTACAAGCTAAAGAAGACCCTCTATGGGCTCAATCAAGCCCCTAGAGCCTAGTACGAAAGATTGTTCGACTATCTTATCAAGAAGAGATATTCTCGAGGGGGAGCCGATTGTACACTCTTCATAAATCAAAGCATTAATGATGTCATTGTGGCTCAAATTTATGTTGACGACATAGTGTTTGGTGCAACATCGCACAAGATGGTGGAACACTTTATAAAGAACATGAGCTCAGAATTTGGGATGAGCCTAGTAAGCAAAAGGACCTACTTTTTGGTCCTGCGGGTCAAACAAACAGGTAATGGAACCTTCGTTTCATAGTCTAAATATGCCAAGAACTTAGTAAAGAAGTTTGGCTTAATAATTGCTACTCATCGACGAACACTTATCGAGACTCATACGAAAATCTCTCGAGATGAAAGCGGTAAGAACATCGATCAAACAATATATAGAAGCATGATTGGCATTTACCTATCTCACAACAAGCAGACGACTTATGCTACAATGTTGACCAGGCTCGATATCATGCTCGCCTGCTGAGACATCCGACACATTAAGAAAATTATCAAGTATGTCGCTGAACTACGTAATTCGAACTCGTGGTAATTTATTTACTACTACCCTAATGCATCAGATGTCGATTACCGACAAATCCGACAATCAAAAAAGTACCTTGGGTGGGTTTTTTTTTTTTTTTCTTGGAAACAACTTGGTCTCTTAGTTTAGCAAAAAGTATACTAGCATATCTTTCTCTATGGAAAAGGAAAAATATATTGTTATCGGCAACAACTACTTGCAACTTATCTTGATAAAAAGTATGCTGCACAAGATGTTGCATCATCCAATATGACACTATATTGTGACAACCTTAGCGTTATCAACATCTCCAAGAACCTCTCACACTGCAAAATCTGGCACATCAATATTCTAATACATCATTTTATCTCGGAAGTCTTGGTCAGCTACAAAGTAATTGAATTCAAACATGTTCCCACGGAGCACCAACTTACCGATATCTTTACCAAGGGTCTAGATGCCTCGCGGTTTGTAACTCTTCACACTTTTCTAGGGTTGTGTATCTTGTAATGCAGTAGACCGATTTGAAGGTGTGTACTAATAAAATAAAAATAAAAAATAAAAAACTCATCGAAGGAGTCTTGTCCCTGCTATTATTCTTTGCTTATCGCTCCTTTGGTGTTTGGCTACCTCTCTATCATTGGAGTCTTGAAGACATCAGTTTCTCTCGAAAACATAGGAGAAGGTGGCGCATTATGTCTTCCATAATCTCTAATGGCAGTTGGCATTTAATCTCACTCCACATTCCTTTTAAGTGGAGCAACTTTCCTTGGCTGTGTTTGGAAAACCTCACCGTTTGCTCTCTCTCCAAAACTATACACCCTAATTCTCCTAAAGTTATTCTCATTCGACCATGGTTTCCCACTCGCTTTCCCGAGAAAAATAGGGGGTCAAAGGAATTTGTCTCGACGCTTCTCTACATCTTCTTAAGGGGCCTCTCAAGACAACCTCATCCTTGTTGAACCCCCAATTGAAGAGCCCCTCATTGTTTCCCCTCTCACCGCCATGCCTCCAATTGCCTTGGTGCTTTTTGATGCCTCGGTAAAAATTAGGGCTAGATTTGAGGGCACTACAGAATCAAAAAAAGTAACCAATGAGGTTGTTTAGTCCTTCTCTCTATTCCTTTCTCTGTCAATTCCACCTCTAGATCTCCGTGCATCCCCTCTTCCCACATTACCGTTAGACTTCTCGTTAGACGAAATAGTGATATCATGATGATTATGTTACTCACATTCGTTTGCTATGCAACCTAAAGAGCAAGCGGAGTTCGAATGGCGTAAGATTTTCAATGGCATCTGACTTGAATGATTGAGATTCCTCTATCATTCCCTCCTTTTCCTCTCTGGCTACGAGCTAGTTTACTGCACCCAGCTCATCTAACCACTCTTAGAGCCAAAAACTCGGCGGGTGCTTTGCTGACACATGTGAAGTGTCTCATGGAGCTACTCCTTTTGTTTCCCCTTGATCACATCCAGCGACATCACGACCAGGCAGCATGCCTCTTGGCCGGCACAGCGTGTTTCTACTAATGCCTCGGGGTGGCTCTAGTCCGCCATGTGATTCCTTTATGATTTTTCACTTTACTTTGCAGGATTCCTATGGTCTAGCGGTCATTCATCCCGCAGACGGACCATGATTACGGGATTTTGAACCAGCGGGGCCAAGTGAATTGCTCGGGCATATATCTTCTTAGCTATGACTAAGGTATTGCCTTTCGTGAAGACTGTTTTGCTCGAATTCTACTCCAATTTGACTAAGGGGGTGGGCAATCCCACTTCCTCTGACTTCTAGACGGTGTATGTTCGGGGTCATAGGTTTGCCTTCTCGCCAAGCATTATCAATGCCTACCTAGCTTGTTCCGACCCTGTTAGACCAATCATCTAGCCCCCGATTTAGGAGGTTGTTTCAGTCATCACTGATGACACCCTGTCTTCCTAGCTAGCCAAGGGCAATGTTCGATCATCAGTTTTAACCATAAAATACTCCATACTTCATAAGATCGGCATATATTGGCTTCTTGGCACTCATAAGTCTCATGTTACCAAGACTCTTACCACTTTATTGTTTTAAATTGGGACTAGGCATTACTTTATCCTTAGGCGACTAGTGTTTGATCATATTCTCAGACACGTCGAATCTTCAGCTTTGAAACTTTGCATTGACCTCATCCTTCCATCTTGAGATTCCTGAGGATCAAGCACCCTTCACGCTCCTCCTTTGCAATGTTCGGTGGTCGTCGAGGTCTGACTAAATCTATAAAACTGTTCCAAGGTCTACACAAGACTAACACCCCTTCTAGGAATGGTGATGCTCCACTTGCACCTCAGCGATGACTCACTTACCTTTCCTGATAGTACCTCCTCTGGCTAGACGGTTGACTTCCCTCTACTTATGAACAACGACCTTGCAGCTCATCTACAAGCTGAGCTCCGTATGCTACAGGACCATACCTCCATGCTTGCATATCTCCTACGCTCCAAGCCAGGCTATGGGGCTTCGTCTCTTGCCACTTGCTTTGCACTTCATTGATCTCCTGGCCGATCTTCTCTTGTTCTTCAATCCTAAGCTGATTAATTTCGGCTGGGTGCAGTGGTGATCACAGGAGCCTTTATCTTGTGGTTCGTGCATTAGGTTTCCTTCTTTTGGCCTTCTTTGTAAAAAAAAAAGGGAAACGTTTAACTGATATCAAATTATGGTACACTCTAATTTTTTTTGCCTTTGACTTGACTATGACACTCTTTGTCTGGATATTTGTTCAATATGGTCAACTACACATGCTACTCTTTGGATATTTATTTACTCACACATGTTCGATATGGTCAACTACATATGCTTTGTCTGGCTGTTACAACTTTGCCCTGTGGATGGTTATTTTCTTTGTGGATATGTTTACTAGCACATGTTCGATATGGTCACAATCCACCCTATGGATGCCTATTTTTGTTATGGTTATTGTTTGGTTTTCTAGCATGAGCACTTCTCTTGTTCGCCACATACCTTTAATTTTGTTTTCAAAGCATCTTTAAAGGGAATTATTTAGATTATCATTATTAAGCAGAACCCTTATTAAAAATAAAATTTACTTAAGTGTGATTGTTGGCGTAGTGATTTAGCAAATCATGTTAAGCATCATCAAAGATGTTGGGTCTCACATGTTAACCCGAACATAAGGAAGGTGAACCTTACCTTAGTTAGACCCTCAACTGCATTGGAAAGGTTCTACACCAATCAAGCAAGATATTAGAAAATCTGGTTTATCCTCTATGTATTGAGTAAGGAAGTATAAAAGGAATATTATGTATATTCCGAATCAACAAAATATCAAATTTGTAGGAGTTCATATACATGAAAACTAGTTGGAAAAGAAAATATTCTGCTCCATGAATAAGGAAGGATATCAACTAATGGTGGCAAGCATATAAAACGATTTTGGAAAAATGTAGATTTGACCAAAATAAAGATTCTCAACTTTGTGCTTAAAAAGGTGCAGTAAAGACCATTAAAGATCATCGATTAAGCACACAAATGAGGATTTTTAGAGGAGCTATTTTGCATAAAGAGTAGTTGCAGCTACTACACAAAACTTTGATGGTGAGCAGTATGCTTTCTTCACTTGGGATGGAGTGATTGGGCACTAATGAACCAAGATGCGTATGGGAAATGAGAGGAGATTATTTCAATGTTTCTCTATAGGATAGTTAGGAGAAGATGGTTGTGAGAAATGGGAAGCCTTGTCTCACTTAAGTCAAATGTAACCTAAGCGATGTAGTGAAACACACCTTACACATCTGAGCTTAGCCTATATGATTACAGGAAATTGCGAGCCAGCAAAACCAATCCCTGCACCCTCTGTGTGTTTTTTGTGCATAATCTTTCCTATCTTCTTACTTTGTACACACTAAACATCATAAAAGAGTTAACTACTACTCTTATGACACTGCCTCACCAGTTGATGCAACATCTCTTGAATCACTATCATAACAAATAGTCATTGATTTTTCACCTTCCACTCAAACGTAAACAAGGCTGCCATAAACAATCTAGGAGGGCATGCAGAACCATATATCTCTATGGATGCAATAGAGGGCTTTGAGGAACTCATCCCTCCCCTTAACCTTGTGTGCATAAGGGTAGTGCATAACTACATCAACCAATAACATTGCTGGGGTTATTTCATTCCTCCGCACAAAACCACGGAATTGTGGTTGTCCCACTATAGCATCTACCATGACACCCTCAAGTATAGAATTCCATGGCTAGAAACTATAATCAGGTCTCTCAAGGGGGATCCCTAAGACTCTAGCAACATCCCCGTAATGGAGTTCACGTTGAACTCCGCCAATGGATAAGTATAGTTTATTATGGAATATCATGTTGTTATGGAGTTGTCATAGTGTGACAAATCTATTATAGATCTAGGATAATAAAGATATGGCGAGGACTCATGAATGGATCTTGTGGTCTCCTGAACTTTTTAAAGATCCTTCCGAGCCCAGTCAAGCATGAACCGACTAAGCGAATACATACCAAAACAAACAAGCTTGACGGTGGTATGCTCATTTGCCTCTCCAGTCTTAGAGTTGATTAATTAAATGAGAGAGTAAAAACCCCATTCATTTAGTATGTAATCTCGTACCTCTTTCTTTTGTTATCTTCTTCTTTTATCTAGAAGGAAGGAGATCCTCTTTCCATGGAAAGTAGATAATCTCCTTCCGAAATGGAAGGGGAAGGTGGCTCTTTTCTCGTGCGTTATGACCTGTTCTTCCTTTTAGATAGCCTAGTCGTCCGTATTTTCTAACCCAAGAAATGTTTGACCACCCTCAGGTGGTTATGAGCGTAACTTATACTTGTTCAAGTTCAGAGAGGTCATCCGGATGCCTTTTTAAAAATTATAACCGACCCGGGAAGAGACGGTATCTAGAGCGGTATATGCCACTGCCAGGTGGGGATGTATGTTTGGACCTGACTTGTAAATGAGAATGATTGGGCCCATAGGTTGGGCCATCATCCTGTGGTCAAGTGGTCGACGGGGCACCAAGTGCACGGGAAGTAGTTAAGGCTTGAGCCCATGAGCTGCCCACAATGTGCCCTTTTTCCTGGCAGGGAAGCGATTTATCCTTAGTGGGAAAAGCGTGTTTGGCCCGACCTAGCATAAGAGACAATAGACAATCGATGATGGTATGTTCAACGTGAATTTTCTAACTTTTGAAAGGATTTGCATTTCTTTGTGAATTCGCTTTGGATACCCTTAAAAATTTGGGTTTCTATGCAAAAGGTTTGGAGGGTGGCGGATTCCTTTATTGCCCTTTAGTTATCCTAGTCTTTGACGGAAGGTTGGTTAGGTCATTCTTTGAAGTCGGACTTGGAGAGTTGCTTAATGAAGGATAGTTCACGATGAAGCCGGTTTGAACAGCAGTTTCCAGCCATGAACGGATGAAGATTACGGGATTGTGAGTTGGAATTAAATATCCCGTGACTATGGTTGGCCTTTGGGTGGTTCTAAAAAACTTGAATGGAATCCCTGCATCCAGGACCCCCTCCCGGCCGGCGGGGTTCTTCGTGTTCCTTTCCACTTCCATAGGACCTTTCTTCTTCATCTTTTTCTTCTTTCCTTGTTTTCGGCCTTCGCACCCATGATTGCTTTTGTTTGGGCTCTGTATTTGATCCGGATGGATCATATAGGCATAGTATGATCACTTTGTAAAAAAAAAAAACGATGTCGTGTAATTACGAATGTCTTCTGGCGTGATTAATGAATATATATTTCTTGAAATTCCTACGTACTTGCATGTACTGTTCCTATGCTTTCTCAATTCCTGGCTAGCAAAATTCTTGTAATTCGAAAGTATGGTGTTTGGTATCTTTAGTTTGAAATGGTGAATCTAGGAATAACATAGTTGGTGGCCTTCATTGTCTACTAAGATGACACGGGGGCCATGGGTTCCCCATTACGTTTGTGTATTGCTGCCTAATAGGCGAATCGTCCTTGTGCTTTCAACTGGCTAAAGCGGTTTTGCATTTCACGGGGCGTCGTAGGCCACGTCCATCCCTGACACCATTCAGATTCTAAGACGATGTAGTGTACTGAACCTCTTGTACCAACTTGACCTTTCGTTGGTTGAGATTTGTTTTTGCTATTCCTTGAGGGGTAGGCGCGGGGTGGCCAGATAGCCCATGTCGACGGTTCCCAAGCTGCGAGTTTGTTAATGGACTCTCTGATTCGCCTAAGATGGAGGCCAAGGGTGTGATACTGGTAAGGGGGCCTTAGGATGAGACCCCGGGTTTCCCTGGGCTTCCATTTAATGTTAACCAATCACGGTTTTCTAGGTGTGTGTAGGGGATAGGTTGAGTTTAACGATGTGTGTGTATCGTGCGGCTTTTTGCTATGTAATTGATTGTGAGTTATTGGTGCGAGGAAGCCCGGAGGGTAGGTTGGTACTTGGGTGGAAAAAGCAAGCCTTGATAAAATAAGTCGAAGCTATTGGAGATTTGACGGGAAAGTGTTTACGAGGTTCTTTCACTCAGAAGAACCTAGTCGATGTGAGGACCGGTACCAGGCGCCTGACCTTAATTATCCTTGGGTTGCCTTAAGAAATTATGGAATGGGAACATTTTAATCACTAAACACCGCTAAGTTTAGTAAGCGGTGGAAGTCTTAAATCAGGGGATGCGGATGCTAAAACACTCCCAGTCGGGAACTAGTGTCGGGACCCGTCGAGATCATCAGAAAACTCTACCGATGGGGCGTCGGCTGCGCTCGGCCGTGCCGGAGTCGGGGTGAAAGGGGTGATCGCTGATTAGGTCTTAAAGGTATGTTTTGGGCCTTTATTTTTAATGGGTTTTGAGCGCTTTGTGTGTACTAGTGTTATAATTAACTTGATTGACATGTTCGGGTCCTGTGCGCCACGATTGCATTCGAAATTTGTTTTATAGTTTTTGCGGGGTGGAAACAAATTATCGTGTCAATCAATCATAGCAAAGTTGGGTTGATTTCCATAATTTCCATATGGTTTTCTATCAATTTACATAGCCCAGGAATGAAGAATATCAAAGTAGAAGAAATGGAATAGTCGCGAGTGGGAATAGTGGGCGCGAAGAAGCGATGGAGCGATGCGAGAGCAGATTGCAAAAATTATTCTGTTGGATAATTTCGCTATGATAGCGAAATTTTGCTATCATAGCAAAATGCGTGCATAGCGAGGTACGAATTTTATATACTGAATTACTATTTATGATAAGCGAATTTTAGCTATCGCGGAGATTCAGCAATGCGTAAGCGAAATTTTGCCCTTTTTGTTTCTCACGATCCAAGCGACTCTGTTTTTGGTTTTTCGTTTCTACCCTCCTTTGTAATTATTCTAGTTTGGTTATTTTGTTATTTCACATGTTTGTAAGGCTATATAAGCCATTGTAAGAACAGCATTAACCTAAGTTTTAGTTTTTGTGGAAATGGAGCTTGTTTTGGCCTGTTTTCTCTCTTCCTCTCTTCTCTGCTTTCGTTGGATTTTCCAAACACCTCAGGGATGACAGCTTGGAGGTCAAAGCGAGCTGCAAACCTCTCTCATGATGGAGAGATCTTTGGGGGTGGATAAGAAGAATTTGTTGGTGGTTCCCATTTTTCACCTTGACGGTTTTGACATTTGGTTCCCTAAATTTTCAACTCCTAGGTTTAAAAACTTTTTATGTACTTTCTTTGCTTCAATACTTGGCAGAAGCTTTTAGGGTTGAGTGTATTCTTAGCTTTAGATACACTAATATCCATTAGTTGCTCTTCTGAGCCCTTTGGAGGTAAGGTTAAGGGTTGCCATTTTTCACTGTAAATTACCATCCTACATATTCGATACTTGGTAATCTTTTGGGGTTCGATGGATGCTTATTTTTAGATCATTGAGATTCATTAAGTTACCACTTTCTGAGTCATTGTAGAATGGGTCAAGGTGATAGATTTTCAACTGTAGGAACCATAAATGCTAAATAAATGCTTTCTATCAAAGAGAAATTGTGAGGTTTTTAGTTTTTAAAGCTAAATGAAGATCCAGTTCGGAGATGACTATATGTCATCCTCCTCAATCTGAGGAAATGAACCGAGGACCTCGGTTGCCTTAGGACCTAAAACAAAGTAGCCCAATAGCTAGAGAGTTCTTCTTATTTTTCTTCATTTTATTTTGAGTTTTGCAAACCACAAACCCCTGTTTTTTATCACCACCTTAAAATCAAACAAATTCACATTTTGACTTAAGCCAAATCATTTGTCTGAAAAGCGTGAGCTTAAAAGTCATCTGTTTTTAGTCCATTTTCTGTTTGATTTTAATGTAAAGGAATAATTAAGATCTTGAGAAATACTTGAAGAAACTCACCAAATTTGTTAAATGGTAGGGAATTCAAGAAAAAGAAGAATTTTCTGCGAGAAAAAGACGAAGTTGGATGGCGTTAATGAGATAATTGGGTGATAAATTCTGTGAAAAAGGCACACAAAGATGAAGAACACGATGTCGTGAAGCTTGGCGGTAATCAAAGTACATATCCAGTTCTGATAAAACTCAGTCGAAGCAAACACTTGAAACGAGGCGGGTGAGGTTAAAAAGCTCAGTGAAGCGACGGAAATGAAGAAAGAAAGAAGACTTCATCGCGACATGCGAGATCTTTGTCGTGACATCGACAATCTGACGATCCTATGGCGCGATGGTATCACGCGACATGATAGTGAAGAGAAATAAGCAGCTGATCGCGACGGAATCCTGAATAAGCGATTGAGAATTAAACCCGGAAGCTTCTAAGGGAATGATGTAGCGGCGACATCGTGATATCGCTGACAAAGGGTTGGTGATCTGACCCTGGACGGGGATGACGACAAGGCAATCGCTTGAAGCTATAGCCCGAGGAGTTTGGAAGGATGAGGCGAGTTCGCGAAGGCTGTTGCCAGCGACGGAGGACTGGCGTCGCGACACCGGCAGCAGGTTGAAGGCTGCCGAGTTATAATCCCCGATGTCGCGACAAGAGATCGAAGTCACGACATGAGACTTATTCATTGAAGGCTGGATTCCATAAAGTGATGTCGCGACAAAGGGTTGATGTCGCGACGCCGAGAACTTTCATCGATTGAAGGAGTACATAAGACTTGGCGATAGCCAGCGACGAATATCGATGTCGCGACATCGGGGAGAACCAATTGAAACACCAAAGGCATAAAAAGTGATGTCGCGACTGGGAGCGTGTGGCGGCATTACCACCTGATGATGACATGGCGGAGTATGTGTTGTTGAAGCTGCGAGGAAGACGTTAGTGCGATTCTTGCGACAAGAGATTGATGTCGACATGTGAGCGTTTCAGGTTAATTTGCATAGGCGTAAGTTTATGTAGCGACTTGAGATCGATGTCGCGACATGGATGATGTCAGCGACAAAGGGTTTGAAATTCGCGATTTGAAGGAGCGATGGCAGGCCGATCCACTTGGAAATTCTGGCGAATGCGTTGGGATTAGGAATTAGCGGAAACTCCTATAAATCTGCTTAATTTACCGGAAGAGGAGCGCGACGGTGGTGACACAGTTGAGAATGCGGGTAAGATTTGGAAGCTCATTGTCTTTATTTTCTTTTTCTTTTCTTTCTTTTCTTTTCTTTTCTTCAATATTGATAGTTAGAGATTAAGATTAGATTTATCGTTCTAGTTTCGTTTTATTTTACGGATGCGGATGTTATCGTTTTGACGAAGGCTGAATCACGAATTCAATTCTTTTCAAATTACTACCTGGAATGTTTGAAGTTTAGACAAATTTCTGGAATTCGGCTCTTCCAGTTTCATAATGCATTTATTCTTATGATCAGAGGAATGCTATAGTGTGTAATTCAGTAATTGAGGAACCTAGCTTCCATTGAGTAAATGTTATAGTCAGAATTTATCTTTCCTGGATTGTTTCAACGGCATGATTTGATTCCACGAATTGCCACGGATTATGGGTTTCTTGTTTTTATCCCACAGATATGGGTTTCTTATACCGTTATAGATTTGTCTCATTGTACTCGATTTCAAGGAGGCCCTCGAGTGACCACGGAGAAGGCATTCACGAGAGTTATGAACAATTTCTTGAAGGTATATTAACCTACTATTCGAGAATCATGAGCTTTGCAAGTTTACTTGATAAATCTCTTCTCACTTGAAATCAAGAAGAGTTGAATGAGTTATCAATTTAAACAAGCGAGAGTTCACCTCGGTCGAATAGTGGGGCTGATCCGTGTTAGGCGAGATCCCCCAATCAGGAGAGGGTGATCTATTCTAATTTTTGAGGAAGAGCATCCTGGAGTTGTATATCCTTGCTTGGCCAGATAACTTGGGAGCTAAGGTTTACAGTCCATAAAATGGGTATGAAGTAATGCAAAGAAAAATACCCATATTAAGAAATCGCTTTTTAAAAGTGATTATTTAATTTCCTGTGCCAGGGAGAATCGAGGAAAATTAGATAATGAAATGTGAAGTTTGGAGAGATCAGTATCTTACTAAACACCTTGTACAGATTTTAAAACCCTGAAATACCACAACTGGAATTTATCAATGTTACTACGAGGTGATACTTACGCTCTCTTGCGGGGATTCTTGATGGGTATACGAAAGACTATTCGATGACCATTTATTTTCTTAAATATTCATTTATTCTTTATTCTTTATATTTCAGTTATTTGAGTGTTCATTCATTTCCTTGTATTAGTATAATTTTCCAACTCCTTAAGCTGGATCCATTTATCATTTTATGGTCGAATAGTATGGAGATTGAGTAGTCAAGATAGTTGATTTAAATTCTTGAGATCTACGTGGGATCGATATCACGGACTTACTAAATCCATTTATTACTTGTCGACTGTGCATACGAATATTATGAACTCAAAACCAAAATTTGAAAATGATTTACTCTAGGAAATTTTTTGGTTATATAGTATAATGTCGATAAGTTTTGGCACCATTGTCGGGATTATTTATGTAGATCCTTTGGTAATTTTATTTACAAACTTGTGTATATGTCATTTGGTCTCACTCCAACAAGAGTTTTATGGGCGCCCGTGCGAGGATTAGTTAATAGTCAGGTGTGATATATTAGTACATGTGTTTTGGTTCGATCGACAAGTTTTATAGGCGCGTTTAGAGGATCGAAGAATTTAGTAAATCAATATTCGAACGAAAGAAGGATACTAATTTGGACATTTTAAAGAAAAAGAACAAAATAGCTTTCAAGCGAGTGGTTGGCACTAGCCATTAACATTTAACAAACCATATTGAAAATATTTGTTGACCAGACTAATCCTATTGATCTGAGTGTACTTTGATTTCAGGAAGACCTTTAATGCATAAGAAAAAGGGATCTGATCGATTCAGTGAACTGGCAGATTGGAGAGAACACTCGAGAGCTTGAAAGAACAAGAAGTGAACCGGCGGCCATGACGGATGAAGTTAAGCGGTGAAGTCAATCATGATTTTGCGACGCATAAAAACACCGAGGGCGGGATCTTATGGAGACTTGTAAATCATTCATCAATATAAATATTTAAGCGATTGAGACCACTTTATTGATAGATGCGAGCGACTTTGAGCTCAACCGGTACGTCGCCCATGGTTCAAACGAAAGCCAATTCACTGGTCATCAGAATCCCAGTGAACACTTGGGGCGATTTACGAATAGCGATTCAATTAAATTGAATGGTGTGAACCAGAGAAGTTATTAAGAACACCAGTTGTTCCCATTCTCTTTACAAGATGTAAACGCGACGCGTTTAACTCACTACCATATAGATCTGTTAACACATGGGAAGAGGCGATGAGCTTATTCCAGTGATTCTCTTTCCCCGTCCCTTCCTTACGAACAAGAGGAAATTACTAATTCAGAACATGGGAAGATGAGAATATGTATCTTTGTAGAGGATCTTGCTTGTGAATCTGACATTAGACCACTGGCAGATCTTCGGGGAGAAATAGCCCGAGGAGCTAAAGAGAGTGGAATGAATGGTGAACAATTTGTCGGCTATAAATAGTGGATGCATTGATACATTTGGTGAATAAAGAAAGTTTAACTAGAATTTAAAAATGGAGCAGTTTGAGGAAAGAAAGGAGAATATACAAAAAGAAGAACCTCTGAAATCACATTTCAGGACAACATATATAACATGATTGGAATAAAAAGGGGAGTTCTTATTCTTTTCTCTTGACTTTTATTTTACTTGCATTTGATTTGAAATATTTGTTAGAATTTTATATTTGATATAGCATGATTGCAAGTTTGGGGGAGTTTTTTTTTTTTTTTTTCGTGTGTTGAATGCCTAACTATTGAATATGAGACATAATAGAAATTGTCAAATTCTTGCATGATAAAAATAAATCGGTGTAGTCGTTTGAGTGAAATTGAGTATTTAGATATTCTTTGTGAATTGGATTAATTTTGTTTGGGACTAACAACGATTCAAAAGGGTTAACGAGAATCTTTGGAGTATGAAGAATAAGAAGTGGAAAGAAAGTCAAAATGATGAAATTTCGTCATAACAGAAATATAAGAAGGGAAGAACATTCCCTGTCGTGACTCAAATTTTCAGGTCACAACATAAAATGCGAAGTCTGACTTCGGCAAATAATGTCGATTTAGTGGTCCCGATAGTTAATATCTGACTTTAAAGGCAGTGTCACGACGTGAACTCATTAATACAGTCTCGATTAAAAATCCATGAAACTACAATTCACCCAGGAGATTTTACAATTTTGCGAGAATAAATGGTGTAAATGCGAGAAAGCGAAACTTATCTCTTGAGTCTAACCAAATTGTGGAATATTCTCGGTTTCAGGAGCATAATCGGAGGAAAGTTAAGACATTCAGAAAATGATCAAAATTCTCGATGAAAACCCTGAATCGAGTTGGAAATATAAGAAAGAGCATAAATTGAAGAATCTCTTTATCTTCCATAGAAAATTGAAATAAGAAATGATATGTTCTTCCCAAGAGGACGCCTTCGCTATAAAGGATGGGGGGAACAAAGGAAGAGAAACAAGCAAAAAGAATGAAGAGAAGGGAGGATGAGAGCAAAAAAAAAAAAAAAAGGAGTCCAAGGATTGCAAACGCTGTTTTTATGGAATGAATGGAGTCGGAAAACAAACCAATTCCATTCTTTATTCCATAAAACGTGAATTGTCATCAAAAGAAGCGGTTGATGAGGAAGGGAATATGGATTAGTTAGAATCCATCGGCAAAAAGACGCTCCAAAAGAAAAGGGAGAAGCAGCCCCGGTTGTTGAACGACCTTGTTAACGATTAGAATCACTCTAGGAGCTCAAAGATACAGTAAACGAATTTTGAAGCGGGGCTACAAACCTACGAAGAAGATATAGGATTTTGAAGCGAAATGAAATTTTTTCTTGAACTTAGTTACAAAATGTTTGTAAATGAAAGCAGTTTGTACAATATCCAAATCTTTTGATATTTGAATAGAATTTCTATGATTTACAAATTGGTTGATCACTTGATGTTTGAATTTTGTTTACGTGCTAGTTTATTTTAATTGGGAATCAAATAATACTTACGATTTCTTTTCAATTTATACACGAAAAGAATAGAGCATGAATAAAGCGGAATTAAGAGTATTTATTGTGATGTTGGTCGGTTTAGGTGGAAAAATTGAAATTGGTTATTGCGTGTAACAAATGCTTGGTTAAACTAATGTAAGCAGACGATGAATGAGCATGAGTCTTGAAGGAAATAATACACCCTCGGTCAACAACACCTTTGAAACTTTGAGTGAAATTGAGGAAAATTTTAAGGGTCGAGAATTATAATCAAGTCCTAGAACTTGTTTGAATATTGAATTGAGCGGAAATCTAGGTAAAAGCAGTAGACAAGACATGATAGAAGGCCATTCTTGAGCAGTTTGAACTATTCTAGCCACCATTATATATATGCTTATGCATACACCTTAGTCCACTGAATTTAGGCAGATATTCCATATCTTCAAAATAAGCCAGTGAAATCCCGAAGCCACCCTTTATCGCACAATCTTCCGATAAGAACCTATGATGACCCAAGAACTCAAATAGGAAGAATAAAGTTTGGGAATATAATTTTTGAAAGCGAAGAGATATCTGAGAAAAGGTGAAGAAAGAAAAAGATCTAAAGTAGGAAAATACAAAGAAAAAGCTTAAGGAATAGCTTTGTGCATTCTTCTGAACATTGAGATTCTAAGTTTGTCAACTCTGTCACCTAATACCATACGTATGGGGTGCTACTAACTTAAAGTTATAAGAGTGTTAGAAAGCCTAAAAAGACAAAAAACATAACACAGTCTTGAATGGTGATAAGAAGGAAAATTTCTGGTTTGAATTCTGAAGGGTGAGGCATACGGCTTTGAAGAAGAAAATCAGGTGGTATCCCCGAACACTTGAAGTTTGGGGGGAGTTTTTTAAAAGGAATTACAAGAAATATGAGTTGAGGAGAAAAGAAAAAAGAGTTTGGGTAATCTCGACACTAAAATTCCATTCATCCACACCCTTTTCCCGAAACCCGACATTTACAAAGCCCAGACACGATTGATTTTGAAGTTGCAGAATCACTACCACATTAGTGGAGATCAATATGAAAAACAAGCATATGGGACTTTAATAAATAGTTTGAGAAAAACTCCCAGAAGATTGACTAAATCTAATACAAAATTGAAGGATTATTTGACACACATGACAAGGCTTAAATAATAAGCTGACACATACATTGGATTTATCGGGAGATTTTGTAATAGGAAGTATACCATGCTCTGTTCTTGCATTTTAAGCGAATTTTGAAATACTTGTGATATTTTTAATTCAGTTAAAAGTGGAAGGATAAAACTGCAAACATAACAAAAGTAATCACATTTGTTTAGGACAAACAATTCTTTCTTTTCTTTGCTTGAGACAGCGGAAATTTTAAGTTTGGGAGTTTGATGGCTTAAAAGTCATCTATTTTTAGTCCATTTTCTGTTTGATTTTAATGTAAAAAGGAATAATTAAGATGCAGAAATATGAAGAAACTCACCAAATTTGTTAAATGGCAGGGAATTCAAGAAAAAAAAGAATTTTTGAAGAAAAAGAAGCATAAGTTGGATGAGCTTTAATGAGATAATTGGCTGAAGCAAGTTGCAGCGAGAAAGAGCGCTGCAAAGATGAAGGAACGATGTCGTAGGCTTTGTGATAATCAAAATGCATATCGAGATTCTGATAGTAAACTCGATCGGAAAGCGAAGCTTACTTGAAGAAGCAAGGCGGTAGGGTTAAAGAAGCTCCAGTGAAACGAGAAATGAAGAAGAAGACCATGCGCGACATTTGAATCTTCATCGTGACATCGACAATAATCCCGGCTTGATCATGGCAACTGATGGCTGTAGCGTGCTTGATAGTGAAGAAATAAGCAGCGAGTCATGACGAGAATCACGAGATAAGCGGCTGAGAATTAAGCGGAAGCTAAGGGAATGATCAGCGGCGAAGCATCGTGTGTCAGTGACAGGGTTGATATCGACTTCGGATGGAAGTCAGCGGCAAGACAATCGCCTTGAAGCTGACGAGGTTTGGAAGGATGAGGCGAGTTAAGCGAAGTTGTTGTAACGAGAAGGGTGGCGTCGCGACACGAAAGCAGCAGGTTGAGGCTGCGAAGTTATAATCGATGTCGCGACAAAGTCGAGATCCGCACGACGCGGGACCTGTTGTTGAAAACGCGGTTCCATAAAGTGATATCGCGTGAGGTTGATGTGGCGACATCGAAACCTCATCAGTTGAAGGCTGCGAAGACTTGAGGCGATGTCGCGACAAGATATCGATGTCGCGACATCGGGAAGAAGACGGTGAAACCTGCGAAGGCATAAAGTGATGCCCGCGGCGAGGATCGATATTAATAGCGACATCGAGAACTCTTTCATTTGGAAACTCACGAAGACATGGCGATGTCGCGACAAAGAGATTGATAATCAGCGACATCGCCGACGACCCGATTCAAAACGCATAGGCGTAGGTTGATGCCAGCGACTTAGAGATCGATAATAGCGACATGGATGATCGTGACAAGGGATTTGAAATTCGCGACTTGAGCGATAACCCCAGGCGATCCACTTGAAATCCTGACGAATGCGTTGGGATTAAATTGCGCGAAACCACATAAATCTGCAGCTACCCAGAAGAGCAGCGGCTTGGCGGTGACACAAGCGAGTGCAGGTGTCACGAAGGCTCATTTTCTTTATTTTCTTTTCTTTTCTTTTCTTTTCTTTTCTTTTCTTCAATATTGATAGTTAGAGATTAGATTAGATTTATCGTTCTAGTTTTCGTTTTATTTTCTGGATCTGGATGTTATCGTTTTGAGCAGAAGCTGAATGCAGAATTCAATTCTTTTCAAATTACTACCTGGAATGTTTGAAGTTTAGACAAATTTTGGAGTCGGCTCTTCAGGTTTCATAATGCGATTATTCTTATGATCGGAGAATGCATAGTGTGTTAATTCAGTAATTGAGAACTGACTTCCATTGAGTAAATGTTATGGTCGAATTTATCTTTCTGTAGTTGTTTCCAACGACTTGTGAATTCGGTTCTGTTTACTTAGGATTATGGAGTTTCTTGTTTTTTATCCCGAATATCAGTTTCTTATACGTTATAAGATTTGTCTCATTGCTTTCACGATTTGAGGAGGCCTGCAGTGACACGAAGAGGCATTCACGAGTTATGAACAATTTCTTGGTATATTAACGCTATTCGAGATCTCATGAGCTTTGCAAGTTTACTTGATAAATCTCTTCTCACTTGAAATCAAGAAAGGAGTTGAATGAGTTATCAATTTAAACAAGCGAAGGGTTCACCAATTGAATAGTGTTGAGGCCAATCCCGTGTTAGCTGGTCTGTCGAGGAGGGTGATCTATTCTAATTTTGAGGAAGAACATCTGGAGTTGTATATCCTTGCTTGACCGATAACTTGGAGCTAAGGTTCGGTCCATAAAATGGGTATAGTATTGCAAAGAAAAATGCAGTTAAGGAAATCCTTTTTAAAAGTAGTTATTTAATATCCTGTCTTCGAGAGAATCAGGAAAATTAGATAATGAAATGTGAAGTTTGGAGAGATCCAGCTGTACTACTAAACACCTTGGACAGATTTTAAAACCTGAAATACACAAGCAAATTTATCAATGTTTACTACAGGAATTGATACTTCACTATGGATATGATGATTTTGTTGAAGAGATAACTTCTATGATGAATACATTGTTTGTAAATATTAATTATTATGTTTATTATTTTATATTGGATGTTTGAGTGTTCATTCATTTCCTTGTATTCGTATAATTTTCCGGCTCCTTAAGGTACGGATCCACTATCATTTATGGTCGAATAGTATAGATTGAGTAGTCAGAATAGTTGATTTAAAATTCTTGAGATCTGCAGTGGATGCATATACAGACTTAAATCCATTTTATTACTTGTCGGCTGCACGAGAATGTCGTTTAAAACCAAAATTTGAAAATGATTTACTCTGGAAATTTTGGTTTATATAGTATAATGTCCAACAAGTTTTATGGCACCATTGTAGAGTTATTTAATAGTCCTTTGGTAATTTTATTTACAAACTTGTGTATATGTCATTTGGTCTCTGATAAGTTTTTATTCGCCGTCATAGGATTAGTTAATAGTCCTTTGGCACTTGTGTGATATATTAGTACCTGTGTTTTGGAACGATCAACAAAAACTCATCTCTGTGTTCGACCCTAGACTACTATCTTTGCGATGGCTTGACTCTCTTTGCGATGGGAAGAACAGGATATAAATTTTGTTGATTAGGGATACCTGCGTAGTGCGAATCAAATAAAGCGCAGATTGCACGGGATGGACCATGAGTGCATTGGCCAGTGTGGAACACTTGTGATCCTCATCACAAATGCTTGGTGAATTAGCACATATTTTATTGTCATTTTCTTTTCATTTCATATAAAAAAAAAAAAAAATTTCTTGGCAGGCATTTTAGGTGTTGTCTTGTGTTGCCTTATTTCTCTTCTTGAGATTGAATGTTGATGGGTTTGAATTGTAGACCAAATGGAAGGGAGAACAATATGGGTGAGTACCTTGTGGAGAGAAACCTAGAGCTTACATGTCCATGAGGGATTACGAAACCCACGACCATGGCAGAAGTCGACCAACCCATGAGAGGAATCCAAATGAATAACAAGTCCGTGAGGAATATAGAGACCCCGATGAATGATCGCCCCTCCTACGGTGTTATCGACTTATGCACCTCCTCCACATCCACATCCACCGGTATGCCTCTGTCGACCTCGACCACCCTGATAATCTCCCCGGTTGAAGCGAAAGCGATTCTAGACCTTACCAAGCGGTGGGTGATGATGTGGAAAAATTAAAAAGAAATTCAATGCCCGATTAGTCAAAAATCTATCTTGTGGAGAACCCACAGGCAAAAAATTAGATGGGTTTAAAGTGAAGTGGGTCGACAATTTGTGACACGCAATGTTCAATTTCAAAGCTTGCCCAGCAACTTGATCATCAAGGGGAAGAGAATCTAGAGGAAGTGTGCCTGAGTGACACTATGGTGGAGGATCACTTTACGTCGGCTGACTCTGAAAAGGCTAGTAGAAATTTTGAATCCTCGGGCATTAGTCTTTTGCTATGCGCTATGGGAAGAAGGCTTAACCTCCCCATTGTTAGCGAGAAGAGCGAGTGGGCGAGAAAGCAGTGGAAGGGACCCGAAAGAGCCTATCATTCAACCAAACCCCATAGATTTGGATCCCTAATGCCCGCGCCCAACCAAAAAACAACCCACTTTGCCATTAGCCGCAGCGACGAGTGGCCACATCTTGCCCACTGCTGACAAAATCAAAACTGTAGCACACACTCCCGAAGCTAAGTCAACCTTTGCACGCCATGCGAGAACTTCAAAGAGATTAGTGGCCTATGTCACGAATTTTGCCACTACATCAAAGACCTGGCATTTGCCTACATTGCGTGGCACGGCCCGGTTGGTTCGGAGTCTCGGTCGGTTGGAGCACCCGAACGAGCATTTCTAAGCTCATAGTTCAACTGACCTCCGAGGTCCTAAGGAAGTGGTTTGGGGAGCTTGATCTCTCCCTTTTTGTTTATTTTTCATGTTTTATTTTATTTTATTTTATTTTAATTAGTTTCTATAATTTGTCTTTTTAGATTTTCTCTAATTTTAAGTTAATCTTTGTTCGAACATTTTTCACTTTACGCAATTTTTCTTAATTTTCTTGTATTAATTTTTTGCGGGTTTAAGTGGGAAATTTTGAAGCCGAGAATGAAGATCGAGAACAATCTGAAGCGTGAAATTTCGCAATCATGCAAAATTTTAAATGAAAACTAAGCGGAAATTTTACCGCTATCTGGGAATTCCTTCTGTAAGAAATTTTACGCTATACATATGAAATTAGCTATTAATGATCTATCTGACTTGTCCCATGTGATGTTTTCATGTTATTTTATTTTATTTATTTCAGGAAAGCCTTTCATACCAGAGAAAGGGGACCGATTCATAGGGTACTAAAGATTAAAAATGGAGGGACAAACCAGCAATGGAACGCTCCTAAGACCCAAGTGAAAGATTTTGTTCCTTGGGTTAGTCCTGAATTTAGCCGGCTCGCGATTTTGGAAAAAGAAAAGGAGGAGGAAGAATGAGCGAGTACGCTTGGCCGCTATCGCGACTAGGAAACAAAGCGACGGGAGAGTGCAAGGGAGCCCGATCGAGCCAAAGGATCGAATCGACTACCACGGATGGGGCTTGAGGCACGACGGTGTCATTCGGGCTCACAAGATGGAAATTAGTGGCCAGGGTTGAAGGATGTCGCTCTGGGGAGCGAGGAGGTCACTCAGATTCCTCCGCGCCGGGTGATCCATCCTCGATCGGTGAAAGCGGTGGGCATGCCGAGTTTGCTCGAACTAGGTGCAAGAGAGGTCGTTGCTTCGGATCGGATCTTCTTTGAATTCTTATCTCCCGGCGGTGGCTCCTCACGATGGATGGAAATTAAGCAGTGCCCGAAATTAAAATATAAAGCATATTATCCTGCATTTGGAAGCCTTTAGCAGGGCACATCTGCGGTGACCATCTAGATAATTTGTATCACGAGAATGATACGGATCTTTGTAACACGCTTAGTAGATGAATTTGGGAGAAGGGGAAGTATTCTATTGCTATCCTGATGGTATTATAAAGAGGATCTTATTGATTATCCGGGGATGGGATGCAAGTCAATGCTTGGAACCCTAGATCGATGTTGACTAGTAAAGTAGTAATACTCATAAAAAGTGCTAGCCCAAATCCTATCGTATTCTTAATATGATTCTTCATGACGATTCTGCCATCGAATATAGGCCTCGGCATCTGAATTCAGACTACGTTTTGAGGGATCTTGATTAATTCACGGGAGTGCTATTTTGAACCCTATATTAGATAGGTTTTGAGTGCTTTTTGCGCACTAATCATGTCATTTATGCCAATTGAAGTGTTCAAGTCTTCTTAGTTTCACTTATGCTGTTTAGAGGTTATTTGTGGTTGTTTTGCAGGTTTTTGCGTACTTTGGGAGTTCAATATCGAGACATATGATGAATCATGAAGATCGAACTCAGTGTCGCCATCGAAGCGGACCAAAAATCAAAAGAAGAATGAGAAGGCAAAGTGATGGGAAATCAATGCGAGAAGAGGAACGTGGAAACCCAGAACGGTGAAGAATCAGCAATTCTAGGGAATTTCGCTAAGATTGCGAAAATTTATTGGGATTGCGAAAATTTGCGACATGGCGAAAATTTGTAATCTTAGCGAAGTATAATTTTCGCTAGACTCGGGTTTTAAGCTAACCACTATTCCTAAGCGAAATTTTGCATTTTAAGCTATCCACAAGGAATTTGCTAAGCTAGCGAAATTGCCTTTACCTGTAAAATTCTTGGATTTATTATCTCTTGGTGATTCCCATTTACCTAGCGAAATTTTATTATTAGCGAATTTTGTTGCCTAGCGAAATTTTATTTTCATGATTCTTCCTTGTCACACTTTTGTAATTAATGCAAACCGACTTCAATTTTGGTGTATTACTCCCTTGTCCCTAAATTCAGCCAAAATGTTAGGCTTTATGGTATTTTCATACATTGGGTGGCCTATATAAGCCCCCTCCCATTTTGTAACCAAAAGAAGAAAGAAATTGGGGAAGCAATTTTTGGCAAGTTTTTATTTTTGTAAATATCTTTCGTAGCTTTAGTTAGGGTTTTGCTTTTCTCTTCTCTCTCTTTCTTATTTTCTTATTTATGAACACCCTCTTGAGGATAACTGACTCAAGAGATGCTTAATGCTTGTCCTCTTTGAAGAGGAAGGAAGCTAGCTTGGTGGTGAAGCATATGCATGTTGTCCTCTTGTGTTAAAGTTCTGAGTCTTGTGTTTATGACCCATATCTTCTCAAAAATATGGTTGAATAGCATTGAATGTTAGTGATTTGACAATACTTACCATCTTTAGGATCTGATTATCTTGTGCTTTAGATGCCTTGTGATTTTTAGATGGTCTTTGAGCCCCTTTGAAATGATGTTTAATGTTAGGGTTTCAAGCGTAAAGGGCCGTAGATCATGTTATACGTATTGACTCAAATAGGAGTTGATTTTAGGGTGAGGTTTGCTAGTTAAACATAGATCCGGTTGTGGCTTGGACTATAGGTTGCTTGTCATAACGCGAGGACACTTGTTTGCCCTAAGTTACCAAGTTAGTGACCTAAATCTTCAAAGTTAACTTTTCACACTTCATTTTCAGTTTTTTACTGTTAATCAGTTTTCAAACTCATTACACTATTTTTGAAACAAAAATCGAAAAGTCGAATAGAAAGCCTTACCTTTTTACACTTATGCGAATCATTTAGCAGGATGAAAACCCATCCCGGTGTTCGACCTAGACCACTATCTGAAGTAGCTTGACTACGGCGATAGGAGAACAGAGTATATAAATATTGTTGATTGACTCAGCCCTGCGTAGCGCGAATCAAATGGGCGCGGATCGCGGGGATGGTGCGAACTACTAATATTGAGTTGAAGTGTACTTGTGATCAGCATCACAGAAGTGAAGGTAACCTTTTAACTCTTTTTGTAACCGGGTTGCGAGCTGCCGAGTTTTCATCACTTGTAGTAAGCGCACTGTTTTGTTCTTTTTTATAATCGATTTTATTTTAGCTAACAACCACTGAGTTTGTTTTGTGCTCTTTGTTGTCTCTACAATTTTATAACAGGTGTTTATGCTCCAGTTGGATAAAGACACATCAGGTAGACTACATAGAATCAGTACACAACTTGACCAAGTCAGTGAAGTCAGTGTACACACAGATACCATGGATCCTCTACGAGGAACGGTAAGTGACCCGGGTACTGAATCCCAGCGCATATAGATTGATGGGGATCCCACATCCACCCTCACAGGTTAGTGCCCCCTCTTTGCATCATACCTCTATGAGAAGATGTAGCGGTGAGGCCTTACTTAGTACCCCTACTAACACATACCATGGTATGGAAAATGAAAATCATACACTCATATAAAGAGTTTTGAGAAGTATGCACAACCTTTAAGGAAGAATGATGGACATGGATTTGCTTAGTGAAAGCATTTCATGACCACTAAAAGACAAGGCCAAGATTTAGTTCAAATGCGGGAGCTAGAACCATTATAAATTGAAATTTGAGTTAAAGTAGAATTCTGAAGAAGTTCTTCAATGCTCATAAGACCAATAATTTGAAGACAAATTTATACCTTTGCGGCTGAGATGGGTGAGAGGTTTTATCGGTGTTGGGAGGATTTATGGAACCATCGGTGCATGCCACATCATGGGTTTGATACATGGATCTTTGACAAACCATTTCTGGCATGGTGGTATGTCTCACGCCATGAGGCGGCTTTGGAAACTCATGTGTGGAGGAGACTTTCTCGAGTAAGCATCTGTGAAGCCATGGATTTTAAATTATGTATTTGAAAACTTCTAAGGGTTGGATGACGAGCCACAGGAAATGGAAACAATGAGACCTTGACCAACCCCAGGGAGGGATTTATACCTTTGCTAGAGGATATAGAAATGAAAGCTAGGATTTGAACCTTAGCTAGGAAGTGGAGGAGCTTGAGGAAAAACCATGAAGTTCATGCGATTAATCGAAAATCTGCACGATCTTTGCACTGTTATCAATCCCTGTACATCAGGTAGAAACGGTGTCTATGGCCCCCCTCTGAGTGAAGGATTTGATGTCGGGAATCTTTTAATCTTGTAGGTAAATACAAACCCACCACAGCCCAATGCTCCTTATGGTAATACCTACAGTCCAATTGGAGGAATCACTAACCTCTCATGGAGACCCGACCCCACAACTTATGTACCCAGGGTGCCAAACCACAGTTTGGTTTCCAATTTCAACCACAACCACCACCATCCTCTTCTCCAGTGGAACAAGCCATACTAAATTTGAGTAAGGTGGTAGGCAACTTTGTTGAGGAACAAAAAGGAATTAATGTGTGATTCGTGCCACGGTAGGGTGAGCGGAATCAACAAAATTTATTATCCCATATTAGTTCTTCCTATTTGCGTAGTCAAGCTCTTGCGACATAGCGGTCTAGGGGTAGAACACAGGGGATGGGTTTTCTTCGTACAAATGATTTAGTGAAATCAAGCCCGAAATTGAAATTAATTTGGATTTTGGGGTTTGGTTAAAAACGGGAAAGTGGATGGTTTACTGGCGAAAATAAAATGAAAAATAAGAAAAAGAACTCCTTGAAGCGTTGGGCCGCGAGGTTTAAGATCCTAAGGCTGGCGAGAGGTCCCGGTTGAATTTCACTCGTTATGACATGCAACCTATAGTCCATGGCATACTTGGGATCTATGTTCGCTAGCAAACCTCACCCTTGGAAATAACTCCTATTTGAGTCAATACAGTAGCATCTGATTATAGCCCCTTCTGTTTGAAACACAGCAATTGATATCATCTCGGAGGCTCGTAAAGACCATCTAAGAACAACGATTACATATCACTAATTGTGCGTATTCTAAAGCATGAAGTATTGGCCAAATCATTAACATTAAATGCTATGCAACCCTAATTTGAGAAACCCTGCATATAAATATCATTTTTAAAGGCTCGTAAAGACCATCCTAAAGAATCACGATTACCTCTCTCACTTGAATATGCCTTTGGATCACAAAGCATGAAGTATTGACCCGAGTGTGACATTCAATGCTATTCAACTATCGGTTTGAAATCCTAACCTTTAACCTACCTGGAGTGGCTCGTAAGGGCAACTAATGGATATTAGTGTATCTAAAACTAAGTACACTAAACCCTAAAAGCATGCCAAGTATTGGCCTAAGAAAGTAAATCAAAAAGCTAAAAACCTAGAGTTGAAGATTTGGGAACCAAAAATGACAAAACTTTTCTTTGCATGGCTTGAGGGAATACCGACAACCTAAAGATCTCACCTGACCTTTTGCTTCGGAAGGAAGTGGTTTTATTTGCTCATCCTCCAAGTTGTCATCCTTGGAGGTGTTTAGCAATAAGAAAGGGAAAGAGGAGAGAAGAGAAAAGCTGAAAAGAAAATGAAATTTGCGAGATATTTCTTGAAAGATTAAAGTTAAGGTTACAAACTTATAAGGTGGCTTATATAGCCAACCCAAATATTAATAAAGCCTAACAATTTGGCTAAGTTAAAGGACAAGAGAGTAATACACCAAAATTGAAGTCGGTTGGCGTAATTACAAAAGCATGAAGGCGGTGGATTTGTTAAGGCTCGAAATTTTTCGCTAGGTATGAAATCGCAAGAGATAAAGCGAAATCATGAATTTTAAGCTAGGCGGTGGCAATTTGGCTAGCTAGCGAAATTTCGCTAACAGCGAAATTCTTGTGAAATGGCAATGCATAATTTATTAGGAATAGTGACATTTCGCTGGCCAGAAATTCATAAGAGATAGCGAGAGTGAGAAATTTATTTATCCGCGATGGTGATTTTAAGCTAGCCTAGCGAAAGTCGAGTTCTCCTGCGACTCTTGTTCCATTGGCCCTTGTTCTGTTGCTTCTCTTCCATTTCTTCCTGCTTCATTTTCTTCTATTTTCTTCTCTTCTTTCCTTCTAATAGTCTACGATCTATGATGTTGAGTTTGACTTTAATTCTTCATATTTGGATCGACTCAACAATGTTGGCGTGATTAGCTCATAGCGCAAAATTGCCACAAAATGTGATCATTAGAATAATAGGGATCTTAATATGTAAATTGGGTTAATTACAACAATTAGTACACAAAAGCGCTCAAAACCTATTAAAAATAGGGTTCAAAATAGCACTTTTTGGGCACTAATCACACCCTGACCTACACATTCTTTAGTCAGCTAGCAATGAAAGAAAGAAGAAAGAGCATACAAAATAACAAAATTATGTGCACAAAAGGTTGTAGTAGTTCAAAAGGTTGTGAAAGTAATGCCTAGCCTAAGTAGAATCATCAAAGCCGTGTCAATAACTATCATGAGAGAATGAATATATACAAATTGAGTATCAAAGAGTCTCTCCCATCCCGGTGAATCAACGAAACACCCAAAATCTAAGTGTTTGTTTATCGGCTCTCAATCATAAGTGTCAAGCGCACTCTCCCCCGACCCTAAGATACTACCCACGACCTAGCGGGCTAACCAACCTAAAATAGATCAGGACCACCTCTTATTCCACAATTCTTTTGTGTTGTAGGGTGCAATCTTGAGAATCGGCCTCACGAAGTCCATGTAGGGGATCTACCGATGACTCCCAACCGATTAAGGCTTAGGGCACCAAGTCATAAGGATCTTTCGACCACAAACTCTCTGAGTTTCACCGGACTTGAATGTTTGAGACTCCAGCACCTACAACTGCTAAACTCCACCTATCCACCCATGTAGCCGAACACTAAGTCGGTGACTCCTGACCCGGAGTGAGGTTTAGGGCCTTAGGGCTTCAAAACTTCGCCATATACCCCTCGGACCGTGCTCGGGTTTCAAGGCAAAGCATTGCAATTTTTATTCTTTTTCTTTTTCATTTCTTTTTCTTTTTCTCGTTTTTCTTCTTTTTCTTTTTCCACAGGGGTCCTTAACCTATTAAAGGTGGTCAATGAAACTAGGGTAGGTTATGCAAAGTAAAGGAGGGTGCACAGTTTTCGATTCTATCAATGAAATCTAATGTGCTTTGTGTGTGATTAGCTAAAGGTGGAAGGTCGAGCAAAAAAGAATTCAACTAATCATTCACTCAACCCAAGCATGAACCAATCTAACATCAATAGGAATTGGACAAAGCTTCAATTTTCAAACCACAGGTGAGGCAAAACCACAGAAATTTTGTTGCAAAAAACGGGCAATTTTGAAAAGTAAGGTACATAGAGTAACAACTTTATAGAAAGGGGACCCAGCAAGCCACTAAACATCACAAAATGGGCTTGCACAAAATAATAACAAAACATAAATACAAAATCCACTTCCTTTGCTAACTCTCCCCCCAACCCAAACATCTCGGTGTCCGAAATGGGGCTCGGAATGGAAAATTAGAGAAGAAGTGTTACCTCCATGATAATAGTGATCATTTCTGGGATAGGTGACCATGGCTTTCCATCGACATGTTATTCACTCGTTTAGATAAATAAACAAGTTAGGAGAAGAAAAGAGAGGAAAAAGTGACCGATTGGACCATTTTAAAATTACACTTTCATAAAAGTGTCAAAAATGTTCTTTCTGGTCATATTTGGAATTCTAGACTCTAAACTTTCCAGCGGTACCAAGAACGCCTAAAACAAGTTCGGATGAAAAGTTATGAGAATAATTGGAATTAGCTGGCCAGGGCGTAGCGAAAAATTTTATTGTAGCGAAATTACCATTAAGCTAGCGAATTGCTCTTCGCGAAAAGTCGCATTCGGACAAAGTTGCGAAAAATTCGCTATGTCTAATAGTAAAATTGATTTTTTTTTTTTGATTTTTTTTTTTTTGAAAAATCAAAATAAAATAAAAACTAATAAAATAAATAAAAATAATATATATATATATATATATATATATATATATATATATATATATATATATATATATATATATATATATATATATATATATATATGTAACAGGCTTTTTTTTAAATGACAAATTTTTTTTTTTAAATTTAAATTTTTTTTTTGAAATAAAAATAATATATATAAAAATAAAAATAAAATAAAAAAAACATTTTTTTATATATATATAAAAAAAACGATTTTTTTAAATAATATATATATAAAAACAAACGGTTTTGATTTTTTTTTTTTTTTGGAAATAAAATAATATCTGAGAAAAACAAACGTTTTTTTTTTTTTTTTTTTAATATATAAAAAAAATTAAAATGGAACACTGTTGGCTATTTTGGCATGTAGCGAAAACACTATTCTTTAAGCCGTCCGTTTCGGTAGCAACGAAATTTCGCTAGCTAAGCGAGAGTACCTGTCCAAATTTTCACTATAGCGAAATTTTAGCATTTCGCTAAATTCTGAAAAATTTCGCTATTGATGCGAATTTTAAGCTAAGCTTTGCGAATTACTTCTTTGCTTTCCAGGATTCTTTGATTTCTTCCATTCAAGCTTGAGAATTTCACAAAAAAACGGCAAAGTGAATGCAAGAAAAATTAAAAAACTTGCAAAAAGTAAAAATTAATCTAAAAACATAAATTAACTAAAAATTAGAGATAATCTAAAAAGAAAAATTAAAGAAATCAAAATAAAATACGATAAAATAAAACAAAACAAAACAAATTAAAACAAAAAGTGGGGGAGCCTAGAAATGCCGAGGTTCGGATGCTCCAAATCCGAACCGACACGATAACCAACGTACCATCGCCGTATAGGCGGTATATGCCCTTTGATGTAGTGGCAAACTTATGTACATAGGCCACTAATATCTTGAAGTTTTGTATGGCATGCAGTGATGGGTTGGACTTATGGTTAGGAGCAGGTGCTGCTGGTTTTGAGTTTGTTGCAGGCGTGGGCAGTATGTACACTTGGTCATCTGAGGGGGCTACTGGCAGTGGGTTTTTGGTGGTTTGGGTAGTGGCAGTGGGGTTCAGTTTCAAGGGAATTGGTTGAAGGGTAGGTTCTTGGGGCTCTTCCCCTGTTTCATGTCCACTGCTCTTCTCAGTCAATGGGAAGGTTGCTTCCTTCTTCTCCATAGGCAAATAACGGCCTGGCGAGGATTCAAAATTTTCCACCGGGCTTTCTTATGGTACGCTGTAGGCGCGGTTCCTCACCATGGTGCCCGCCCGACACTCCTCTACGGTGGACATTGCTGGCGATCAATTAGGTCTTGATGGAATCTTGCGGGTTGTCCCGTTCATGCTCGAAATCATTGTTATTACGTCAATCTTTGGTCGGGGAATTCTCCTCGGTATGGATTTTCACTCAATTGGGCATTGAATTACTTTTGTTCTACCATCACCCACCATTTTGGTAAGGTCTAAATTGCTTGCTCAATTGGGAGATTGGTGTGGTGGTTGAGGCACGAGAACGAGGCATCTTTGTGGAGAGCACCATGTAGGAGGGTGCACCTCATCCAATGGTCTCTTGTAGTCCCTCATGGATCCTAAGGTAGGGTTTGGATTTCTCTCGGGGGTTGTGATTTTGCCATGCGAGGTTCCTATAGTCCCTCATTGTCATATATGCCCTAGGGTTTCTTTCCACCAAATATTCATTATATTGTTCTTCCCCTAGGTGTTCCATTTTCTCTCAGTCAATTTTCCCACAGAACCTGAACTGATTGCCTTAGAATTTTTTATCCACTGAAAATGGATTCCTGTAGCATAAATATGGCACACGAAAACAGTCCTGCAGCACTGTTTTTTTTTTTTTTTTATATGAAAATAATAAAAAAAATGACAATGAAATATAAAAGCAATTCACCAGTAGTTGTGATGAAGATCACAAGTGTTCCCACTGACTTCTCACTTGCACTAAAGGCACCATCCCAAACAACGGCGCCATTGGTCCGTGCCAGGTAGGGTGGCGGAATCAGCCAAATTTGTATCCGTAGTTCCTCCTACTACGTAGTCAAAACTCTTTGCCCGGCATGGCGGTCTAGGGTCGAACCACAGGGGATGGGTTTTCTTGATATGAATGGTTGAGTGAAATCAAAGCGGTGAATTAAGTCCTGAATTTTGGGGTTTGGTTAAAAACGAGGGAAGTGGATGGTTTCTGGCGAAAGTAAAATGAAGAAAAAATGAAAAAGAACTCCCTTGAAGCAGTAGACACTGAGTTTAAGATCCTAGGCTAAGCTGAGAGGTCCCAGGTTAATTTCCTTAGCGTTATGACATGCAACCTATAGTCCATGGCATAGCGGGATCTATGTTTAACTATGAAGCCTCACCCTTGAAATAACTCCTATTTGAACCAATACATGTAGCATGCGATTATGGCCTTTATTGTTTGAAAGCCTAGCATTCAATATCATCTCGAGGCTCGTAAAGACCATCTAAGAACAACAGTACATCCCATCACTAATTATCTTGTATTCTAAAGCATGGAAGTATTGGCAAAATCAATAACATTAAATGCTATGCAACCCTAATTTGAGAAACCCTACATATAAATATGTTTAAAGGCTCGTAAAGACCATCTAAAGAATCCACCAATACCTCTCGCTGAATATGCCTTTGGATCCTAAAGCATGGAAGTATTGGCCAAATTAATGACATTCCATGCTATTCAACTATCAGTTTGAAATCCTAACCCTTTAACCTACCTCAGTGGCTCGTAAAGGGCAACTAATGGATATTAGTGTATCTAAAGCTAAGTATACACTAAACCCTAAAAGCTTGCCAAGTATTGGCCTAAGAAAGTAAATCAAAAAGCTAAAAACCTAGAGTTGAAGATTTGGGAACCAAAAGCTGACAAAACTTTCTTTGCATAGCGGGGAACCACTAAGCAACCTAAAGATCTCACCCAGTGACCTTTTACTTCAAGAAGGAAGTGGTTTTAGCACGCTCATCCTCCAAGTTGTCATCCTTGGAGGTGTTTGGCAACCAGAAAGGGAGAAAAGAGGAGAAGAAAGAGGCCAGAAAAGAAAATGAAAACACTTGAGATATTTCTTGAAAAGATTAAAGTTAGGGTTACAAACTTATAAGGTGGCTTATATAGCCAGCAAATGTGTGTACAAGAAAGCCTAACAATTTGGCTAAGTTACAAGGACAAAGAGTAATACACCAAAATTGAAGTCGGTTGGCATTAATTACAAAAAGCATGACAAGGCGAGTGGATTTCGCTAAGGCTGAAATTTTCTCTGGTAGCGAAATAACCAAGAGATAAGCGAAATCATGGTGCTCGCTGGGCGGTGGCACAATTTATTAGCTGAAAATTCGCTAAGCTTAGCGAAATTCTTGTGATGGCAATGCATAGAATTTGGCTAGGAATAGTGACATTTATTTGTTAGTGAAATTCGAGATAGCGAAATTGAGAAGTTCGCTATCACTTTCTGATGAATTTTAAGCTGGCCTAGCGAAAGTCCGAGGTTTCTCCTACGACTCTTTGTTCCATTAGCCTTGTTCTATTTGCTTCTCTTCCATTTTTTCTTCACACTTCATTTTTCTTCTATTTTCTTCTCTTCTTTCCTTCTAGTCTACGATCTATGATGTTGAATTTGACTTTAATTCTTCATATTTGGATCGGCTTCGACAATGTTAGGCGTGATTATTTCATGGCTGCAAAATTTGCCACAAAATGTGATGAAATTAGAATAATAGGGACCTTAATATGTAAGTTGGTTAGTACAACAATTAGTACACAAAAAGCGCTCAAAACCTATTAAAAATAGGGTTCAAAATAACACTTTTGGCACTAATTCAATGTGCAACTAGCCTGAAAGGATTGTCTTGTAAATTACTGCTGAGCAAAGAGAATAGATATGGGCTAGAGCAATCTAAACCGAGAGAAAATTGACAACTACAGTATTCAATCACCAAGATCAACAGTTGCTGGAGGTACAAAATGGAAGAGTTCCCTTCCCCAAACGATACCAAACAAAGGGAATCCATGAGGTAGGATCATCGACAGATTCGAGGAATGGATGAAGTGAAATTGCATAATCACCGAAGTGGAAAGGGTTGATCGGCCTGGCCCAAAGCACATTTGAAGAATCCAAGCGGGGGAGAGAGAATTGCAGTGAGCATATTCTCCTAAGGAGGATTCAATGAAATACATATACCACCTCCATTTCACAGCACTTAAGAGGTAAGAAGAGGCATCTCGGCAAGCGAGACATTTTAAGAGTCTTAAAGGCGAGTGAAGGTTAACATACCTACAGTGGACATAATCAAACAAGTCCTGCATATGCAAAATTTTGAAAAGATCTTTGTACAATCAAGAGGGATTAGGCATTGAGAAGAAGGCATTTCTCCTTTGAACAAACCGGTGCCACTTAATCCAAAGTAGAATCCCGGTCAAATCTGAGATCGGGATCTCCACTAATTTAGTCAATATTGGTGGGAATTGCATAGACAAGTCATTACTTGATTTAGGAGCCAGCGTGAACCTACTCACTAGTATTATGGCCACCAACTGACTAGGTTTAGGTGAACTTAAACCGACAACATCACGCTCATTTAGTAGATAGATCATTAAAAATCCCTAAGGGGATAGTTGAAGATGTCTTAGGTGAAAATAGACAAATTCATACAGAGTGAATTTTGTAGTGCTTGACAGACGATTGCAAGTGGGCAATCATATTCCAATCATCTTAGGAAGACCATTTAGAAGCCATAGCGATGCAATAATAAATTGCCGAATGGGTCATACAACTTACCTTTGGTAACATGACCTTGGAGTTAAACATCTTTCATTTGAACAACGAGCCAAAGTTAGAACATAGAGAAAATCAAAATAAGCGATGAAGTTGTTTCAAATGTTCGATATGCGGGAAGCGCAGTGTCGGGAATTGCAGGAGTAATTAGCCAAGGAGATGAAGAGATATTGGTCTTGCCATCGCGCACATCCGCTGCCGGGCCAATTGCTCAATTCAGCCATCGGTGAGGACCGCCCAGCCGATTGGACATCGACACCGGGAGTCACCCCCCCGAGGCGCTCGCTGCGGGGTTGGGAGATCGATCTCCTTGACCCTCCTTGAGTAATTTTGAAATTAGGCCCGAGTCCAGTGTTTTCAAAAGCAGGATTGCGATTCCATGATTTTGCTTTTTTGTCTTAATTTAGTTAATTTTGATAATTTCAGTTATTTTTCGAAAATTTCCTAAACTAGCAGTTTTTCCCTTTTTAATAATTTTGTTTATATACTATAGTACTTTCTATTAAATTTTTAATTTTGGTTTCATATAGTAAATTTTATTATAATAACTTTTATTTCACATAGTACTAATATTTAAGTTATAATTTTTTTTTTTGAATTCACGGTGATCAGTGACCGGTCGAACAGGAAATAATGAGACAAAAACTCTTCTGCTTCCCTCATTTGCCTATAAGAAGAGGAAGGGGGTTATTTTGGTCACTTCACATTCTCCTCCCACAGGCGAAGCCACAAGTCACCGATCCACCAGCGGTTCGGGCATACGCTCCTTGCGCGGATTAGCGTGACCATAGCCACTGCTGCGCACTGGCGATTCGGTGTCATAGAGCCACAGTCCTTGCCTCTGTTGCTCTCTTTGTCATCGGACACGCTCGCACTAGCCACAGGTGTTCACGATGGACGAGCTTCCCGGCTGAGCCATCTCTGCTTAGGAGCCTTCATTGCACCTGCCACTGCAGTTCGGGACCACCGTGCTCTTGGTTGACTCAGTTATGCCACAATCAATGATTGGTCCTTTCTGCAGGGCCTTATTTGGCTATTCAGGGCCGGTGTGTGAAATTTGTAGCCGGTGAGCCTGGTTCATCTACATTTCGGTATTTCAGTCACCTCGGTGAACCTCGATTCCAGGTATTGATTGCCTTAGTTGCATTTTCGGTGAATCTAGCCCTCTTCGAGTATTGCCGGATTTGGATATGGTTCGTACTTGAGGGTGGGTCCGCCGGCCATGAGTTAGATTCGGTACACGCAGAAGGTCCCATCTCAGATCCGACTCGGTACCATCACTTGTCTAGGCGATACGAGGAGCCCTCGGGGTTTTGTCGGTACGGACCGCGGATGGGACCGGGCCACATCACTGTACCGGAGGAGAGTTAGGAGGGCCCGACCCTCCAAGCGGGCCCGCACATCGGGCCCAGGCTAGTAATCTTCCTCTCGGTCGCAGCCATCACGGTCGCCGGCTGCGGGCGACATCATCATACTCGGTTAACCGCTGACCTCGAGGATCGTGGGGCCCGTTGTTCGTTGGGAACCCGAATTCGGGAGATATGCGGCTCCCTTGCGAGAGACTTTCATCGGGGCCGTACTATGATGTCCAATGGCGATCGAGTTTAGGGATTCTATGAGGTTGATTGAGGATTATTCACCTCGCCTTTCATGACTCCGGCGGCATTGTACCGATTGGTCGCTGCGGTTCTATCGCTCCCATGGCGTCTCGAGACGAGATGGTCGCGTGAGCTTCAGTTCTCTATTGATGATCGCCACGGAATTGCTCGAGCGGCGATATTTCACCAGCTTTGGAGCTGCGTATGCAAGTCGACGTGCGGAGGTTATAGAGATTGGGCCCGCCCGTCTCATCGAGAGATGGATTCGAGCAACGGCTTGAGAGACACTTCTGGTTGGACGGTATTTTATAGGAGGCAGCTCAGCGCCGGATCTTTGTGATAGACCATTTATTCGGACGAGTTTGTTCCGGCTACGACATTACGTGCGGCGGAGGGGCCCGTCTTGGAGGCTCTTTCTGGGATCTCGGAGGATATTGGTTGATCCCTGCGGCAGTGATGGCCTCCTTGATATTCGGAGAGGTCCATCGGAAGGACTGGTACGAGGCGAGCATTCCGCTCACCGTCTGAGACTACTGCGCGGGTTCTCGAGCATATCGGTTCCAGAGGAGCCGGATCGAGATGAGAGTTCGATGCCCTCTGGTTCTGTCAGCGGAGCGGGTGATGACCATGCCAGTATCTTTCCATCTCCGACGGCAGGACCCGGAGGAAGTCTTAGGGTCGGTGGTAGGGACTGCATAGGAATGATGCCTGCCCTTGAGCCCGAGATCTGAGGAGTCCATCTCATGATCCTCAGTCCTCTCCACACCATCCCGTAGGCTGCGGCCGGTCTGCTGGCCCATCCTACTCAGCACACCATTCACCTGAGTATGTTCACGCCAGTTCTAGAGAGATTGCAGGTGTGATGGATGCCATCTGCTCACTAGCAGCTACACAGGCAGCCCAGGATCAGAGGCTGGCCCAGTGTCACTCTATGCTTCAGCAGATCATGACCAGCAAGGCCTTCTGTGTTCACGATCAGAGAAGAGAGCCCACCACGAGCCTTTGACCTATTTGGATGTTTTGGCTCGGCTGGGGAGCTTAGGGACACACACCGACGGTGGGTGGTTAGGTTTCTTTTATGATTTTGTATAGTTACACTAGCTTTATCAGTACTACTTATTTTGATTAGAAGTTTATGTATTAGCCATAGTAGGTAGTGATACTTTTGTATGTTTAGCTTTGTATTCATGTATTATCCATTTTGGCTATATCAAAAGATATTCAGTCTATATATATATACAGATTTTTGCATACCATGTTTTGTGCCTTTACCATGTATATTTGTTTTTCTTTTCAATTGAACAATTGAATTGCTCTGATGAATGATTGGTACCTTGTGTTGGAAAATTGAATCATTGTTTGTCACCTTTATGTTAGAACAAATTCCATGCTTGAAACAGTTTTTGGTCAAGTGCAGTTCCAGCATGCTCAACTTGAAAATTTCTCCTTTATGCTAATTCACACACTGCACTCCAGATTGTATCTATAAGCTGTGAATTTGTTTGCCTCCTTTCGCTTTGCAAAGTCGGCCTTAGGTAGGTTGGCAACCTAGGATAGGTTTGTGTTACCCATACTTTAAGACCAATGTTGTCTTCCAAAAGGAAAGAAAGAAAGAAAAAAGCAAAAGAAAAAAGAAAAAGAATAGAAGAAAAAAGAAAAATAAAGAGTGGTAGAAGTTTGCCTTAAAACCCGAGCACGGTCGAGTGGGGTATATAAGCGAAAACCTTTGACTTAGATGTCCTAAGCCTTAATTGGTTGGGAGTCATCGTTTAGTGTTAGATTACATGGGTGGATAGGTAGAGTCCTAACGATTTGTAGGTGCTTGATTTTTCGAAGTCATTCGGTCGAGTGAAGCTGTAGAGTTTGTGTTCGGTGATCCTTTTGGCTTGATGCCTAAACCTTAATTGGTTGGGAATGACCAGGTGGACCCATTACGGACTTTGGTGAAGTCGAATTTTAGAAACTGCACCTACAATGTAGTTGAATAAAGAAGAAGAATGTAACTAGCCTATCTAGGTTGTTCAACAACTTAAGGCCATGTCGGTGCTAGGTTGGGGAGGAATGAGAATTTTGCAATTTATTGGCTTAATGCGGTTATTTAAAGGCCATTAGACTTGAGTGGAAATTCAAGTTGAGAATCATGGAACCAATATTGACCACAGAAATTATTCTTGTATAGTTTTGGTTTCTTGCTTTCATACCGGTTTCCAAACTTGGGTGTCAATTTTCAGTTTAAGAGTAATGTTTATATATACATAAGCCCTTTTGAATCATAAGCTTTTGAAATCACTATTGCATCCTTTTTTGTTTTTGCATTGCTAAGGGACTAGCAACGTTTCGGTTAGAGTGTGATTAGTGCCCAAAAGTGCTATTTGAACCCTGTATTAGATTAGGTTTTGAGTGCTTTTTGCGCTAATCATATCATTATGCCAATTGAAGTGTTCAAGTCTTCTTAGTTTCACTTATGCGTTTAGTTATTTGTGGTTGTTTGCAGGTTTTGCGTACTTTGGGAGTTCAATGTCGAGACATATGATGAATCATGAAGGTCGAACTCGATTGTCGACCATCAAGCGGACCAAAGTCAGAAAGATGAAGGCAAAGTGATGGAAATCAATGCAGTATGAGGAGCAAAGAGGCAAAGTGCTGAAGAATCAAGAATTTAGAATTTCGCTAAGATTGCGAAAATTTCATTGGATTAAGTAAAATTTCAAGTAGCCCAGTTTAAAATTTCGCAATCTTTGAATAAATTGGTGAATTTTCGCTAGACTCGTGATTTTCGCTTAACCATTATTCCAGCGAAATTTTGCATTTTCGCTTACTCACAAGAATTTCGGCTTGTTAGGCGAAATCTCTCGCTTAGCTAGCGAAATTGCCACGCCCAGCGAAAAATTTCGATTCTCGTTTATTCGGTGATTTCGCTACCTAGCGAAATTTTCGCTGCCTAGCGAAATTTGTATGCCTTAGCGAAATTCACTGCCTTGTCACACTTTTGTAATTAATGCAAACCGACTTCAATTTTGGTGTATTACTCCCTGTCTCCTAATCTAGCCAAAATGTTAGGCTTTATGGTATTTTTCATACATCGTGGCCTATAAGCTCCCTCCCATTTTGTAACCAAAAAGAAGAAAGAAATTGGGGAAGCAATTTTTGGCAAGTTTTTATTTTTGTAAATATCTTTCGTAGCTTTAGTTAGGGTTTTGCTTTTCCTTCTCTCCTTTCTTATTTTCTCGTCGCTAAACACTCTCTGAGGATGACAACTCATGAGATGCTCGGGCTGCTCTTTCTTTGAAGATGAAGAGCTAGCTTGGTGGTGGGGCATATGCATGTTGTCCTCTTGTGTTAAAAGTTACAGGTACTGTGTTTATGACCCATATCTTCTCAAAATATGGTGAATAGCATTGAATGTTAGTGATTCGGGCCAATACTTACCATGCTTGTGATACAAAGGTATACTTATTGCTAGATGCACTCGTGAGTTTTTGTGGCTTAGTCTTACAACACAAATGACAGTTTAATGTTAGGCTCTAAACTCCGTAGCGCCATAGATGCATGTTATCTGGTGTTGACCTCAGCCAGGAGTTGATTTTAGGTGATGTTTGCTAGTTAAACATAGATCCTATTGTGGCTCGACTATAGGTTGCTTGTCATAACGCGAGGATAAACCCGAGGACACTTGTTCGCTCCTAAGTTGCTAGTGACCCAAATCTTTAAAGTTAACTTTTCACACTTCATTTTCAGTTTTTTTTACAGCGCTTAATCGCTTCAAACTCATTAAACTGCTTTGAAACAAAATCCAAAAAAGTCCAAATAGAAAGCCTTACCTTTTACACTTATGCAACTATTCTAGGATGAAAACCCATCCCGTGTTCGACTTCTAGACCACTATAACAAGTAGTCACCACGCAAGAGGGAGGAACTTTAGGTATATAAATATTGCTTGATTCACTTTCAATTTATCAGAAAATTTAATCAGATGCGTAGAAGCTTCTATTGTAATCACAACAGGCTCCAAATCAGATCCTTGAATGTTCTCTTGAAGAGGCCAGGTTGAATGCCCAAGCCAGCAGCCCAGACAGCCGGCGGATAGGGCGGTTCGGGCTAAGGCGCAGGATGCCGCCCACATGAAGTAACGATGGCGCTGAGACTGATGGCACAGCCCGCACAACAACTGAAATGGGCCCAGTCCAGTCATGTCTCTAACTTCTTCGAGGGCTGCTCACCGAAGGCGAGCCGGAACTGACTCTATTCAAGAAGCCTCGTCGCGGCGAGGCCCGCCTAAGGCGGAACAGAGATATGTCGCTTCAAATGTATGAACGATCGGGTTTTTAATCATAGAGTTCAGATCGGTAAGGAGGAGCTCTCAGCTTTCCATGCAAAGGCGACTATGGAAAGGAAAGCAATGGAGGAATTTGACGCGAGTAGTGATGTGATCTTTAACTATGGCTACGGCTGCTATGCTTTTGCACACAATATATGAGGGAGTAAGCCTATGATCCCAGCCAGGATGCCTGATACGTCAAAGTCGCTACCTCTAGAGTTTTTTATCAACCCCCGATGTCCGCTAAGTGCTTCCTCTATCCTTCCAACTGCCACAACTATTAGGGAGGAACCTCCATTGAGTCCTTAAATAATGATCGGATAGACATCCGCCTGAGCTTCCAAATTTGAGCTAATGAGGAATCCAACGTTGTAGCTGTGGGCTAGGGTTTAAACTTTACGTTCTCCAAGCCTTTTTACTTTGTTTCTTTTGTTGTATCTTGACATTCTGCAATACCTTTAATTTCAGTTTTTACGAAATGTGCCAAATTTGGTTGTGTATGAAATAGTTTCTTCTCATTTCCAGCCGACCGCGTAGATGTAGTCACACTGTATTGCGCTCCAGTTTTTATGTGGACTAGTTAGATGTTATCTAAACTGTGCCGGATAGGTCATTTATTGCGCCATTCGGGCTTTTAAACAGACTAGTTAGATGTTATCTGTACTGGGTTGGATAGGTCATTTATTGCGCCATTAGGGCTTTTAAGAGGACCAGTTAGATGTTATCTATACTAGGCCTGACAGTCATTTATCGCATTTATCTCGATCTCTTTTAAGTGGACCAGTTAGATGTTATCTATACTGAGTCGGAGAGGTCATTTATTGCGCCATCCGGGCTTTTAAGTGGATCAGTTAGATGTTATCTATACTGGGTCGGATAAGTCATTTATTGCACCATCCAGGCTTTTAAGTGGACTAGTTAGATGTTATCTACACTAGACCAGATAGGTCATTTATTGCGTCATCCGGGCTTTTAAGTGGACCAATTAGATGTTATCTATACTGGGCTAGACAAGTCATTTATTGTGTCATTCAGGCTTTTAAGTGGACCAGTTATGTTATCTTATTCGAGCTTTTAAGTGGACCCTATACGATGAGAAAATTGGACAAAAATATGTGTAAATATCGAGTCATACTTTATTGATAATACCTTTTAAGATGTAAGGTATTTCACATTCTAGGCACAAAGTGGTTCCATCATGTCTGGCCTTCAAAGTGTAACCGGACTGGTGCTCGTGTTACGATATACGCCCTTCCTCAATCATCGAACTTACTTAATTTGTTGGGTCGGTAGTATTTTCAATACCTTTCTTAAGACTAGGTCTCCCCAGCTTGGAACATCCTGGCTTTACCCGCTTGTCGCCGAATTTGCCAAACGGCACGGGTAGATTTATACTCCACCACCGATTCTCGCAGTTCATCGACCATGTCCAGGTCCTTGATTACTAACTTTGCATTTTCCTGGTCGGGCATCCCTGTCTAGATGGTGGCCATACCAATTTCTGTAGGGATTATGGCTTCCATCCCATAAGTAATCGCAAACGGGGGATATACCAATAGATCTGCGAGCAGTAGTTCTATAAGCCCAAAGTACTCCTGGAAGTTCATCCACCCATTTACCTTTAGTCGAATCCAACTGTTTTTTCAGGGCAGTCAACAAGGTTTTATTAGAGGCTTATGCTAGTCCATTGCTTTATGGATAAATTTGGGTGAGTACATTTTATTTCACCTCAGGCTTTCGATAGACCGCATTCGAATTAGGGACCGTTGTCAGATGCAATTGATCTCGGGATGCCGAAACAACAAACGATATTTTTCCAGATAAACTAGGTAACATCCCTGTCTTTGATCGATGAGGAGGCCTCGGCTTCTACCCACTACAAAATAGTCTGCTACTAACAATTTCTTTTCGAAGTCGGCGATGGGCACCCAGCCCGACTATATCAACTCTATCGGGCAAAGGGCTAAGGACTCGAGATGGAGATCAGGTCTTAACCGGTGATTTCAGGATGGGAGCTAGTCGTTGGCAACACCTCCATTTTTGGTATAATCAAAAGATCGGGCCATGGGTTTCCACTAATACATTCTTTCGAGCGTGAGCCCCGTGCTAACGTTCTGCCACCTGGGTGATTCCCACATATTCCCTTATGTAGTTCAACCAACACATAATTTCCCTGTTCGAGCTTCAAGCATTTATACGACTGCCCAGGACTTTGAACAATTTCCATCGATCAAGGAAAATCTAAATTTCGACCGACTTGCACCTTACGGGCCTTATCCTTCACTAGGAGCTCTCCCCACGCCGATGAGTATTATGCTGGGTCCCATCCATGAGGGGAGGACCTCCACTACCTGACTTACTTAGGAGGGAGTGATTGAAGAGAATGACTTATAGTAGATGGGTAGGAATATTGTTTCGATTATTGGCAAAGAGGCACGGCCACCGCGGCCAAGACATCTGCTTTATCATTGCAGTCCCTAGGCACATGTTCCGATTTCTAAACCAAAAAACTGCTCAAGCGTTGTTTTACCCTGGAGACATATTTTGCCATTCCGGGGTCTAGTGATTCGAATTCGTCATTGACTTACCCGATGACTAATTGGGAATCACTCGAACTGTGGAGCTTATCAAGGATACAAAGGCAAATAGTCTCAAATCTCGGAGCTAAAAGGGCTTCATATTCTGACTCATTGTTAAAGGCGCTGAAGCCTAACCAGATTGCTTGTTCGATTCTTTCCCCTGTTGGGGATTTCAAATGCAGACCAATTCCCGCTCCAGTTTGTCTCAACACCCCCATCTACATTAAGTGTCCACCAATTCGAGTTCTCGAGGTGTGTTTTAGACTGGGGGATTTTTGATAAGAAGTCAGCTAACTCCTACCCTTTTTTTGATAGCCTTGGCTTGTACTGGATGTCGTACTCGCTTAGTTCGATTGCCCAACGAGCCATTCTACCAGAGAAGTCGGGCTTATGGAGTGTGCTCCGGAGAGGAAGGTCGATTAATACTGGCTGTACCGGGTGTGCCTAGAAATACATGAGTTTCAACCGCTATCTGAGGGCTAAGGTCGCCCGCTCAAGGTGACCATGTGATCTAATTCCCGAGCCTAACCCAACCCGGTTGGCGGATCCAAACCGAAAGCCCGAGGACGCCAAGCCGAAGCCATCAATCAAACCCTTTTAGCAATTACATTTCATGATCCGAGGACGCCCGTTTAATTCTTTTTAGTTATCGTTTTATTAAATTTTTGTTTTCAAAAGTATCGCGACCCGAATCCCCAACTCGACCCAGTTAGCGGATCCAAACTGGAGCCCGGTTTACTCCGACATTTTCAATTATCTTCTCAAAACATTTTGTTTGTGTTATTCCCTTTAATTTTAATTTACGCTTAAGTATTTCTACTGGGCAAGCCCATAAACATTTACAAATTCGAAAGACCCATAACATTTACATTTAACAAAATGCATTTACAAAATAGAAGTTCAGAGTTCAAATTGTTTTACAAAATATCAATGTTTTAAAGAAATAGAGTGAATGCATATGACGGAGCATACTCCGCAATTCTTTCTCTATGACTCTAAGCTCCTTGATCTTGGGTCTTGCTTCACTATCTATCACTCGGTACCTGCGCATTGATAAAACAATACGCTAAGTATTTTCATGCTTAGTGGTTCTATACAGTTCTCTATTCCATTTCAATTCAATATATATATATCATGCATTTATCAAAATAATGCCTTTATAATTTCTATGTAATGTAAAAGATACTTATACAGATACACTTTTTTTTTAATATCATTTTTTGCTTTCTTTTCGCTTGTGATTTCACATATAGTTATGTGAAATAACATTCGCGATGCATTCAGCTTGGTGAATCCCGTCTCCGTTTGTCATTCAAGAGCAATGTGGTTTCACATTCAATATTACCATTCACATATGGCTATAGTCGACATTCACGACAAATTAGTCGATGAATCCCGGGCCCCGTTTGTCATTCAAGAGCAATGTGATTCCACATCCAACAATTTTATTACCTTCATGACGATCTGGCCAGAATCCCAATATGTTGGCCATTCAATACACCCAAACCCACTGTTCATGCACATCTAATATAGTTCAATATATTTACATATGATATTTGATGTTATTTAAAACACAATTAAATCGATATATATGTATATTGCCAAATAAAGAAATAACCGAGAACAAATAGTGGTGAACAAAGAACAAACCAATTATCGATTCTTTCTTTTTCGATATCAACTTAGGTCGTTGTCGCCTTCACCCGCACCTGGGCCAAAATACAAACTCTTCACTCTTAAAGGGTTACAAATAATCAATACAACGAATATCGCCGGCGGCTACGAGGTACTGTGACGCTTTTCACTTAGTCTCATTCTTATTTGAACCCCCATTAATCATTTCAGGGTCCCTAAACTATTGGTATACTTATCACTGGACTTAACGGTGCTAAAACATGTCAAAAACAGGCTGGTTGAACCACTGCATTTTCTCGCATTACTTTGACGGCACTTGCACAAAAGTTACCCTCTCGCTTAGTCGGTACCGGGTAATGTGCCTGAGCCGCACGGCATCGATTGTCCCTCCTCGCATCCCTATACCGGCATTCTCCCTCAACTGGTACAAAATAATCTCTACTGCTTTGCCCGTAAATGTTTAATTTTTGGCATTTTCACTCATTTTTCATCCACCAATCTTCTCCAATTCGTCCCATATCAAAAATCCACCATGGAATCTACACAAAACAACTCCAAATGTGGTTTGGAATCAATGAAAACCCTTTTCTCTCAAGTTAGGGCTTTTCCCCAAAATCCAAATCAAAAAGAATGAGGTTAGGGTTTGATTTTCTTACCATAGCCCCTTCAAATCTTTCCCTTCCATGTTGCTTGGCTCTCTTAGAAGTAAAAAGTGGAGTGAACTCACACCAGCTTGATCTTTGGAAACCCTAGCTCCTTCTCCCTTTTCTCCTCATCTTCTTTCTCCAAAAACTGATGGCTCACAAATGAGCTCCCCAAAGACCTCGTCTTTAAGAACCCTTACTTATGTAAGGCCATGTTCGGGCCTTCCACCCTATTCCCAATTCTCATTTTTCCTCTTTTGGTCTTAAATCAATTAATCTTCATAAGGCCTTGCTCGCCACCTACCAAACTACCTCTCCATTTTTGCATTTTAACTCCTTTATTTCACTTTCCTTATCATTTATCATTTATTTCACATTAGCTTTTAAGCTATCATTTGACCCTTAGGTCCTCATTTTACAATTTTTTACATTTTCCCTTTTTCACTTGGATTTATTTATGGGTTCAATCAATTTCTCAATTTAGCATATAATATTCAATCATATGCTCATTATTTCAATTTACATTCTACAATTTATCACTCTCTGAAACCCAAGTTTGACTCCAATTCCCACCAAGAATATATAATAAAAATTATTATAAAAATTTAGGGTATTTTTGGGGCGTTATTACTATACCCGTTTCATTGCCGGCCAGGATTTGTCGACGAAGAACACCGGCTTTCTCGCTTCGCCGTTATTTTTCTTTGAATAGGGCGGTACTTACTACTACCTTTGAGACTGCCAAATATAAGAAAAGTGTCTCACCAGCGTCTAGATTATTGAGAATTTGAGGGTCAACAGCATCGTTTGATCCGTGAAAGCCCAACACACTCTTCTATTCCATCCCACTTTAATCAAGCTTCCCTTAAGGATGGAAAAAATGGCTTTAGGCTGGTCAGAATCAAAATAAACGCCTCTGGCAGCTAACCGATCGACAATAAGAAATTTTCGAGCTTGAGCCGGAGATTCTAAATAGCTTTTGAAGTTGGAAGTGGCCTCTATTCGTCTCTGAAATACCATAGAATCCTAGAACCTAATTCCGCACTAACCCCTAATGCACACTTCGTAGGGTTGAGTTTCAAGCCATATGCTTTGAGGAGCTCAAATGCCTGTTGCAAATGCGTAGTGTGATCCGGGCGCTCCTTGGACTTTACTAACATATCATCAATATATACTTCCATAGTTTTTTCGAGTAGCGGCCAAAACATCTTAGTTACCAATCTTCCTGTGAGGCGGCTTTCACGCTTCTTTAACCCAAAATGCCATTACGCTAAAAAGAGCCCGCAGGGTGATAAAGATGCTTTCTCTACATCAGGCGCGGCAAGATGGGATCTAATGATACCCTTAAAATGCATCGAGGAAGGACAACATGCCATGCCCGGCAGATGCGTCAATGATTGATCTATGCGGGGTAAAGGAAAACTGTCCTTAAGACACGCGTCATTAAGATCCGTATAGTCTAAGCATACTCTCCACTTGCCACCTTTCTTAGGAACTACCACCACGTTGGCAAGTCATTCCGGGTATTTGACTTCCCTGATAAACCCAACTTTCAGAAGATTATCCACCTCGGCCTAGATGACCTGATGGCGATCTGGGTGGGAGCTCCTTACTCTTTACCGGACAGGTCTGGCGGATGAGACAACATTTAGCTTATGGGAAGCATGCACGGGGTTGATTCCTATCATCCGATCGTCCAGTAAATACATCGGCGTTAGCTTGTAGGATTTGCTGCAATCATGACCTTTCCTCTCCGGATAGGAGGGAACTAACATAGGTGCACTTATCGGGCCCGCCAATGAGTATGGACTCCAGAGGGTCTACTGCCAACTACTCCCTGTCTTCCACAACGACCCGGGCAACGATCTGTGATTTCTATTCTGAGGGTTGAATTTCGAATGGCGAGTTATTGGAGGTTTCATCTTATTCACGCTACTGTACTGATAGCTGATAAAACTGACGAGCAGCTAATTAGTTACCCTAGAGGTCGACCTACCAGGATGCAATCAGATAACTGATAGTTTGGAGATAGGTTGAGGGGACTGCTTTCATAGATTGTAACCAGGCACGACCCACGATAGCATTATACGGTCCCAAGTCCTCAACCACTGAAAACAATACTTGTTGTGTTACCAGCCCTGCCTTGACGAAAAGAACAATATCGCCCACCGTCAATGTGGTGGCCTCGTTGAACCTAGACAAAATTTTGCTAGTCGAACTGAGATAGTCAAGCAGACTTTCATCTGCTAGAAGGCTGGAAGATGCAACAAATCAGCCGCGCTGCCAAGATCAACAAGGACTCTGTGCACATCAAAATTGTTAATACACAAAGTAAGTACAAGCGCATCATAATGAGGAGTGAATACCCTGGTCGGGTTTATAGGAGGAAAGGATATAGGGTCATTAACCCGCCTGAATTGCTACGCCGCTCTCCTGGTAATCGATGGTGTTTATCCAGCTCGACTGAGTCAGCATTTTTCTTCCTCCGCCATTTGACCGGTATTGGATCACTACCGAAAGCCTCCCAATATGAAGTTGGTGCCTGGGCTTAGATGGGTGTCTTCAGCACCAGCACTGTTTGTCTACGCAGGTCGTTTATCTCAGGCTGCTCCCAAATGTACCTTATGAGGTGCCCCGCCCGAATCAATTTTTCTACTAGGAACTTTAGGCTTTGGCAGCTGTTGGTTTCATGGTTGTGGTCCCTGTGGTAATCGCACCTTAAGGATCGATTGCATTGGTCTAAATTTGCCCTCATTGGTTGGGGCCATTTAAAATCAGGGTGGTCCCTGATGAGAGGTAGGAGCCAGTCATAAGAGATGTTGAGAAGGGTGAATTGGGGAGGCTCCCTCTTTTTACTCATTCTCGGGAGCGCCTTTGATCTTGCTCGGCTTCCGTCGTATGTTCGGGCAGCCCCAGGCTTCCTCGCAGTCTAAGCAATATCACACTGCCTAGGAAGCCGGGCTCCTCGAATATTATCCTCCAAAGGTGGGAATACTTATCCGCCCGCCGATACGCTTCTTCCATCATGAGGATCCAGGATGTAGATTGAAAGCAGTGGGATAGTAAATCAAGCTTCTAAGTTCAGACTCGTGTCCATGCCGTAAATATCAATTGCTGATCTACTACTCCAAATCTTCGTGAAACTCGAATATATTCATCTTCCCGCTTGAGGATGGCCTGGAATGAGTTGATGTTTCCTTTCTATCGGACCGAACATAAGTATTGGGAAATGAATGCTACCCATAGTTCGCTGAATGAGTTTATAGATCCTCTTGGGAGTTTGTGGAACTGTGCCAGAGCTAAAGCCCTTCTTGCCGGGTCGAATACCTTTGCATAAGAGGAGGTCATTTCTTTCGCTAAGAATCATTGTTTGCCAAAATGTAGCATATGGTCAGATATTAAAGTGCAGCCATCGTACATAGCAAACGACAAGAATCTAAGCCACTCCGGGCTCAGAACTTAAATATATGGGGCATAGGGGTGAGGACAACATATCCTGTAAATTCCTGCCAATGGAAAAGAAGCCAACACGAGATGGAGGCCACCTCACTGGTGATGCACGGCCGGAAACTAAGGAGCCACATACCCCCCAAAATTTAACAAAGTAATATATTCGCAGCGCTCCGAATGACGTCTGTCTCTGCTGGCCTCTCTTAGTACTCGACGGCATGTGCCACAAACAGATCGACTGGATCGGTGTGAGGGCCTCTTCTTAGATTCAGCCTCTACATTGTACTAGGGTGGTGAGTGGTCAAGAAGAGGAGAGCTTCTAGAAGATAATTCATCATATGCTAGGGGATCACTTTCTCCCATGAGGATGGGCTCTTTCCCATTCGCTGAGTCGGGTGCAGCACTGGATGTGCCCGTGTTTTCACCCTGCTAATCACACGGGTTCCTGCCGCTCATTCTCCTATTGCAAGCGGTTTGCTTGCTCGCGTAATTCGGCCATATGTCTGGCCTGTTCCTCTTGCTTCGCCTCCATCTCTTGGCGCCAAGGAAGGAACTGATATTCGATCGGCCGGGTTTGGCAAGCTACTATTAGACATGCATGATAAACTCTCGACTAGCATTTGGAATGATCGGGAACTACCAAAGCTTTGTGAATGGGAGATCACTGATTGGGTATTTGGTCACCGCAGATCATTCATGAGATTTACTTGGTGTTTCCCACAACCAAGCACTCAATCAGGGTCTCTCGAATTTTCCTGGAAACACCGAACCGTCGAAGGCTAAACCAGCTAGCGCGACATTCCAGAAACAAATAAGAAAACTACGGTGGTATGTCCGTCGCCTTCGATACTTGTTAGATTAGTCGCCCAGAGAGTGAAAACGCCCATTCTCATTTTAAGAGATGGAATCTGCAGACTCTTTCTTTGTTATCTCTCTTATCCGTAAGGAAGGCGAGATCCTCTTCCATGAATGTAGATAATCCCTTCCGAAATGGAAGGAAGGGCGGCGTTTTCTCGTGCAAGCAGGACATGCTCCTTTCTTGGGGATAGCCCACGGGGTCCGCATTTTCCCGGCCCAAGAATGCTCACCACCTCAAAAGCATGAGCGTGACTTATACTTGTTCAAGTTCAGAGAGGTCATTTGAATGCCTTTTTAAAAATGATAACCGGCCAAGAAAGACAGTATCTAGGTAATATATGCCCTACCCAGTTGGGGATGTATGTTTGGACCTGACTTGTAAATAAGAACGATTGGGCCCTTAGGTTGGGCTATCATCCTGTGGTCCTTAGTCGTCGGCCTCGCAAGGTGAGTAGTTGAGCCCAAGCCCAGAAAATCTAATGTGATTAGAGAATGCCTCTCACATATGAACTCTTCAACCGCAGACATCCCTCTATGGGCGATGGACTCATTACGAGCGCCTACCTTCGACCCGTGAGCCACTGAACTAGTGCCTCGTCCCACTATGGCAAGTGGAATGATCCACTATGTATAGGTGGTGCTGTGAAGAAAAACACAAAACCACACCTTGACTGAAAATTTTGGATCAAAGGAGGTAAAATGTGAAGAACAAGAAGTGTTCTTGAGGAAAAATGGCTAATTGATGAAAGTTTGGATTTTTTTTTTACAGTGTAAAAGTAAGATTTTTGGCTCAAATCGAAGCTAATCAATTGGTGAACACTTCTACCGGATCAGTTTTTTTATTTTGTCATGATTTCGGGCTGAGATCCTAGATATAAATCTGAGAAATGAGAGATTTTGGGGGCCAGAATGGCTTAGAACACGACAAAGTGGAGCTTTGAGCATGCATTTTAGGATTTCGCACCCACACATCTAAGGGTGAAATTTCGCTCTCAGGTGTGAGGATGCAAAAATTGCTTTGGTTCAAAATTTTATTCCCAGTTTTGTCCTCGTCTCTCAAATTTGTAATTGTTTTATAAATTCTTATTTTACCCTCATGGCTCTATTATTTGATTCCCGAAACATGACTCAAAAACCTCTAAACCATCATTAGGGTGCCAATTATATGATACTTTTCCAACTTAAAATGAAATATCATAAAATGAAAGTGTTCCTTTTGTATCAAGAAAATGATATTACTATTGAACACTATTGAATAAGCAAAAGCACTCAAAATGAGAAATTTTCTAAATTTATTTATATGTTAATTTCTAACTAAGAATTAGAAATTTTGAGAATGGATAATTTAAAAGAAAAAATAGAGAAATGGGGAGGAAGAATAGAAGAAAGGAGAGAAATTTTTGTGATGAATTAACTATTTGATTATGAGTCCACCTTTATTAGCCTTTTCTATTCTATGTTTGGTTCCAAGAGGTTGGATTTTTTTTGGGAATCATCGAATTGATCGAAATATGGCTTAAGCCTTTGCCCATCTACTAAGAAAATTTCACCATTTTTTGGATTCATAATGTCACATGATTTGATAGATGCGATTGCATAAATTACATACGGACCTATCCATCTTGTTTTTAACTTGCTTAGGAATACATGTAATCTTGAATCATAAAGTAATTTGTCCAACATGGAATTCTTTTCAAGATATATGCTTATCATGCCATTTTTTAGTTTGAGCTTCCGAAATTGAAGCATTTACATAAACATCATTCCGGAGTTCCTCTAACTGTTTTAGATCTAACATTCGTTTTAGTTTAGCTTAGTCAAAATCGTAGTTTAACTTCTTAATGTCCTATCGAGCCTAGAATTCAATCTCAAATGGGATATGGCAAGTTTTACCATAAACGGCTCGATATGCTGACATTCCTAAAATAGTTTTGTAATCTGCCTATATCCTTATAATGCACCATGTAAACACTATTAGGAAAAAGTAGAACAATATACGCTGATGCATCATGTGAATAATAATACAAATGACACTTCTCTAAAGCTGGGCCATGTTCTAGCTTTGTTATGGTATATATTGATCAACGCATAACACTCGAAGTAGCTTCCCTCGTTGTTGAATATTTTCTCAAGTGAAATATATTCTATAAAATTATCAATCTCGAATTCTTAAAAAGAAAATATTGTTAATACATTTTATTTATGACATGTTCTGAAATGTCTTCTTTGATTTATTTTAAGTTAACACTTTAAATTAAAAAAGATATTTATATCCTATTATTACAATAATGATTTCTTATGTAATGAATTTAAAATTTAAAAGAAACCTTAATTAAATTGACCATTTACTACTAAAATACCTTCAACATTTGTGCATAATAACCTCGTTTCCAAGCAATAATGTAAATCCACTTATATGATAATCACAAATTATATCACAATTTCTAATTCTTTCGACAAAAGAATAAATATTGATACACCTTTCATAGTTTTCGCATCACCTTTAATATAATGATTTCTCCATCTTTTGGCTAATTTACTGCTTGAACCTATAAAAAATTATGCACTCTACAACCACTGAGTATAATTGAAACTATGACTTTCTCCAAGAGTGCTTGGATGAAATTGAGTATGCATAAATAAAGTAAATAAAAAATTAGAAATTGAGAAACAAGAAACATATGAAACCTTGAGTTGTTGATCTTTTGCTCAAGAGGATGCTTCAATTTATGTGTAAAGTGCTTCATCAGTAACTTGGATATCTACAATATACACACATGGCATCCTGTTAAAGATTTAAACATTTAACACCATCTTGCTTGAGGATATTGAAAGCCCTCCTTTGAGAAAGAAAAAAAAAACCCAACCTGTATGGGCCACACTAACAGAATTAATGAACCAAATGGGCTGCATTTCTAGTTCTCCTCAAGAATTTTTACTTTTACTTTTTTCAAGTCTCTAATTAGGTTATAGTGAAAATTTTGTACATAAAATAAATAAAATTCTGATTTTTCCATAATATGTCAACTAACAAAAAATTCAAGATCTTTTATATAAAATAAACAAAATAAATAATAAAAAATTGTGTGTTTAAATGGCCGAAGCTCTAGCTATGGTTTTTCAGCCTTCAGAGTTGGTAAAACTTTGGGGGTCCATTTCTTGTTCACTTATATAATTGAACACAGAAAAGGATATTTAACACAAAAAATTATTTTTATTGGTGTGGATTCAATTCTTGGCAAAGTGCTAAACCTTATGTTGTGTGGTAGCAAAAAAAAAAATCAAGGTTCAACACGTGACGTGATGAACAGGGTGCGGGAATGTTTTAGGCACTCTAATCATAATTAAACATGTCACTTCAAACATGCTACCTATATAATACATAGGAAGTTCTTTAATGATTGTAGGTTAAAAACTTAATATGGATAGTCACAGCCAAAATGAGAGACCTAAATATTCATTAGAAACTAGACAGGCAGGGGATCGATTAAAAGCTCCTCACCTTTAGGTCCTTAGCTATGTAGAAAACCTTGGCACATTAAGCATGGGAAATTTCAAGGTTTTGAAGATAAATCTAAGACAAATAACATCCCAAAAAATACCAACACTATTTTTGTCCCTGTTTTAGAGCTTTCACTTAAGTTAATGTGAGGGAAAATATCAAGAAAAGATGAAAGAATCATACTTTGTTTTTTAGATACTCTAGATTTGTTGACAGGGTTTGAACCAAAACATTTCTATTATATTGAGACAAAAAGAAGACAAGAATATAAAACAAATATGAAATATGAAATAAAAACAAATAGTATGCCAACATCAAAAGCAAATAGTAGCCTTCTTATTGGAGGAAAATTGCTTGCTCATTCTTACTACTAGAAATTCTAATTCGTTCATCTTGTCGTTAGAAATTCTAGCCATCCCTCTTTCTTTAAAAAATTCCACTACTCATCCAGCCAAAAAATGACACTTTTTATTTTCCCATTCTTCATAAAAAATTATGAGTCTCTTTATCATTATCTGATCTTTTCTTGTTAAAATGGTTATGATTATCATTCATACTGCAAGCAAATCTTGGTTCTAATAATTGTATCTACCAATGAAATTGAATGAAGCCTTTAGCATAAACATGAATAAATATTTAATAATAAGGAAATTCTGGTTGTATATTCAGTCCAATGTAAGAAAATCACAAAGAGCTCATTATGAACTTTTTTTCTTCCTTATGAGAACATTGTGAGCTAATTTTTTATGAGAAAAAAATATTTATTTTTTTCTTTTATTGATTTATTTATTTTTTATAGATATATATCAGTTGTATTAATATCACCTAATAAAAGAGTACACGAAAGTAACCCACAAATGAACAACAAGAACATACCAATTGGAGGGGCACGCAAGAAACAATCCCCATCCAGTATGCTCAGCCATCAATAAAGTCCAAAATGGACAATGAACCAACTCCTATAGAATCTCAAGCCCCTGGTAAAAATTGATATGTAAATGATCAGTAGAGTGTTTGATCTACCTTATTCGTTTTCCCTATATGCACTCACATGGAATGACTATTAAGGCGCCTTAATGATAAGAAGACATTCAAGTTATGGATATGAAATAATAATCATCAATCTAACAAACAGAGTTAATTAAAAAAGATAACTCATAAATTTAGGTTGCATGCATTTGATGAAAATAATGCTTCATGCACTCATAATATTTCACGTCATTATGTTTGGACTTGTCAAGCAAATTCAAAGAATAGAAATTAGATCATTAACTAAGAAGAAAAAATAGCAGGTAAAATCAGTACAAACAAGAAATAATACTTCATCAACCCTCTTTTTCAGTTGATCTTTTTCATCATTTGCATTTCAATTTCCTTTTTACAAAGTTTCCCCTTTTGTTTATTTCTCCCTTGGCAGAAACTCCAAATTCTCAGTGTCAATCCTAGCTTTTTTAATAACTTCACGGAATTTTTGTGAGCAAACCCAAACCAAATGCATAAACTGTGGCAATTAGATAAGTTGAAAACTGAAGATCACCTAAATTACTAGATTTCATCCTAATCACACTGAGCACTCCTTTAAATAAGCTTCGCAAATTCCTATTGTTTTGTATGTTGATTTTCTAAAGCAAGTTTAATACAAACTCAAGAGAGAAAACAAGTTAAACTTCAAAACCCAGAAAGGTCACATATCTTAAGACTTCAACAAACCTATAATTACTAAAATAAAACACTTAGATGCCGGAAACCCTCAACTCATCAAGCAATAACCTAAAGATTGAAACTTGCACACCATATTGAGAACATATTAACATCCCCAAAGAGAAACCTAAATGGAAAACAGAAACAACCTCCAAGGGAAGAAAAAGATTAACATCGCTTTTCTCCAGGGTTTTTCCATGCTCTCTTCTCTTCTTCTATAACACCAAATGAATATACAATAATCCAAAGAGGAGAAGCAAAAAGAAAAAGAAAAAATACAGAGAAGAAAAGGCTAAGGGGGTAACAGTAGCAGAGCAATTCCCTCTCTCAAACACCCAAAAAAAGAATGAAATGAGGGTTCAAAAATATCATTCATGCCCGCTTGCTGACAGACCTCTTATTCAATGGTCGCCTTCTCCTTTACTGGTGGACATTCCCTCCATCCAAATGTTCCACAACTCTCCTATCTCAGATGATTATCACCCCAGACCCACCCTTGAGACCGAGCCACTATCGATCAACAACATCGAAGACTCCTTCGTCCCAACAACCTTCAAGAACAGCCTTGTCTATTGCATACAACACAACCTACCCACACTACTCACTGAAAGCTTCAAACTTGGAGATGGATCTTGCCCTATCCTCCTTTAATGTCTCCACGGCAATTCTTTGCCTAAAAATCACATCCCATAACAGACTTTTCCTCTGCCTTTCTCAAAAACCCGCTACTCTTTCCTACTTTTCTGGTTTTATCGAGTTCTAACGATGGGAAGGTAGGGTTTGAGATAATTTTTTAAATTAAAAAAATAAGACCAAATGAAGTATAGTAGATGATGGCGCTCCAAACATTAAAAAAAAAAAAGTCAAGGTCTTCAAATAAGAGCCATGTTTATCAATGACACTTCTAATAAGCGTCATAAAAATTTTAAAAATATATCATAATAACACTTATAGTCAAGCATCATAATATGTCTAATCACATTAACAATGACATTTTTTGGAAGCGCCATGGATGACATGTCATAAACTTAAATTTTTGTAGTAGTGAAATGTAAAGACCAGTCCCGACGATTAGTATTTATTACTTTCGTAGGAATTGTTTTGATTTCTCTGTTTGCTAACTTGACTTGACAACATGTTTGAGGGTGATAAGGTATGGCTAACTTATGTTGCACCCCATACTTTGCAAGGAGTTTTTTGAATGGTCTATTACAAAAATGCGAGCCTCCATCACTTAAAATAGCTTTAGGCATCCGAAATCTATAAAATATGTTGTCTTTAAGGAATTTCAGCACTACCTTATAGTCATTTGTTTTACGAACTACAATTTTTACCCATTTGGATACATAATCCACTAAAATGTAGATAAACTCGAATGATGGATGAAGGAAACAATCCCATAAAACCGATTCCCCATACATCAAAAATTTCCACCACTAGTATCGAATTGAGTGACATCATTTGGAATGTTTTCCAAGTTTTTGGCATAGATCGCATCTTCTAAAAATATTTTTAGCATCCTTGAACAAAGTTGGCCAATAAAATCCTGAATGTAATACTTTAAGGGTTGTCTTTTGTGTTGTGAAATGTCCTCCCAAGCCATTTCATGACAATGCTGAAGTAATCGCCCTTGGTCCTCATTCTGAACACATCTTCTAAAAATCTTATTAGTGCAATACTTATATAACGATGGTTCTTGTGACGCCCCAAATCCCGGGGGTCAATTTTGTACTTTTAGAAACAATGTTCATGAACAAAGGTCCATGAACAAATGATTCCAAATCAGCACCACACTACACGCCATCGTAGGTAGGTTGTGCGCATAGTGCATACACTATGCTCGCACACATGCACCGCCGCGCAAGCACTACACGCTGTCACGCCGCCACGGGCGCACGCCGCTGGGCGCCTCGTCATCAGCGCACTAGGCTCGCGCTCGCCGCAACAATCGCCAGCCGCCTCATGAGCCATCGCGACACCGCATCTACCAGCTCCATCGCAACAGAAATCGCCGCGACAGGACTCAATCCCACCGCACTCACTTTCTCGTCGGGCGGCCACCCAACAACCTTTATCATGGACACCCCAACAACCACCTTTGTCGCCACACTTCAATCCCCCACTAGCGTCTCACGCAACACAAAAGATCAAGTTGCGACATCGGATGAGCTTTCTATCGCGAAGAACTCCGTGGAGGTCCGCTTGCGACACCTCCCTTTCCACCGCGCGTCGCGAATCCCCTCTATCGTGCACGCAGGCACGCACGTCGTGCACGCCGCGCCCTTCTGTCATAACACCACTCAGGGTCGCGACACAAGGCTGAAAATGGGCAGTAGCCCACTCCATTTTCTCTCCTAAATTTTTTTTTTCTTTTGGTTCAACATGTTCTAAAATCACTATAATTAGCCTTATCACTACTAAGGCTACTGGAATATGGTAAACTTGTAAAAATGTATTTATTATACAAAAGAGTTTAATTATAACTCCATGTTTCTTACATAACACAAAAATGGGTTTTCCACCCAAGATTTACATGATACAAAAATAAGGCCTAATCTAGACTCCACTCCTCCTCTAAGGCCTCGAATGAACTTCATCGCCCAACGCACCTTCGGTACCTGAAATGCTTTTCCCACGATTTCGCTGAGCAATGCCCAAGAGTTGAATTTCTTACATGGGGTTACCTCCCACCAAGTGCTCATACAATGGTAAACACACACACATTCAAGTAAAAGCTCTTGCATTCTCCTACTTGAATGTCTACAGTTCTCGTCCCATCTCCTCGAGTCCTCACCGACTCCTCACACATGCAATCACTGCGTATGAAAATTGTTTCAAAACAAAGATATTTGTTTTATTTGTGGACAACCCTCCGATATATATATATATATATATATAGTGGACATACTCTGATAAATAATTGTTGGTCAACCCTCCGAAATCATGTCATGCAATCACACTTACTATTCTATGGTGTCCCAGTGCATATGAAATGCACATATTTCATGCAACTCATGTCGTATATCACATGTGCATATATTAACATAATTTACACACAATCACCATGTTATTCATCATTAGCAATAACACACAATCGACCCACATGGGCTAATAAACAACTGGCAAATTCCATTTTGAACCGTCCAAACAATCACAGGAACACAGTTCTGAACCACCCGAAGACAGTCCATACATCCAAACCAGGTTGTCCAAAGACAGTCCAGAAATTTCAGCACTCGGTCCCAATCCTTAGGACTGAAATGCACGGCCATTTCGGCTCCAAACACTCTAACCATTTGTATGGTTCTTAAATAAGGTGTAAACCAAGTAGGAGGAAATCCCTACCCTCGAGCTCACAAAACTCCCCAATTCGATCTCATGAAGTCTAACTCCGCAAGGATAAACTTTCCCTCTTGCTCCACCTGAAACCGCTGGTTCGATCATCGGAAAATTTAGAGAGAAGGTAGAGCTTCTCTCTCTACAACTCTCTCTTTCTCTTTTCTTTTCTATTCTTCCTTTTCTCCCATCCCACCGTTTGGTCCTAGATGGGCCAAGTGGGATGTCCACTCATGCCACTTGTCAGCCTCTCATTAGCTCCTTTAGATTACCTTATCCCTTTATCCATCTACTTTGGATTCCCATCTAATCCTATGGTGACACATGTCTCACATGGCCCCACTTGTGCTCTTGTTTGGCTCATCCTACACTTGACACGTGCCGCACTATTAGCCACTCTTCATGTGCCAAGTGTCCCGTATCACCTTTGGTACTCTTAAACGGAAATTCGACTATTCCTGCACTTACAAATTAATGGTAAAGCAATTTGCAAGACGATTACAACGATGAAGTCCATTTTGTCATCCGAGATCTAGAAAAATTTCTGATTTTTTGACTAAATTACAAGTAGCCCTTCTTAGAAAGTTTGATTTTCCAAAGTCTTATAGTTCTACCCACAATAGGGTATGAATTTTGACATAAAAATGCTTCTCATCCTCGTTAGTCCAATTGATGGGTAATTTTCAAGGGTCCACCTACATGGCATACCAAGGGGCCTTCTACACTCATTTTTCTTAAATTTTTCTCACGTAGTGACTGGCTGGTATATAAACAAATGCTAATCGGGATAGGTGATCGGTCACTACATTTTCTTTATCTTTGATTATTATATATGTTGGAATTTCTCCTTGGAAACACACTCCCGGAAGCAGCAAAAACACAAAAAATACAAGAAAATCCCATCTAAGGACCCCATCTAGCATCAAAATCGGTTTGAACAAATAAGGACCTCAAGTTCTTACCTTCCAAAGATGAAAATCGGAATTAATCCTTCAAATGATGGATTTGCAACAGCCCGAAACGAACCAACTCTTAGGTTCGGGTTTCAATAAAGATCCACACGAAGGGAGGCTTCAAAACCTCCATGAAATCTGCATGAAGGATCCAAGTGCTAGCAAGGATCAAACTCAAGAGGGAAGAAGGAGACAAGATTTAATAGCTTTAGGCAAGAAGTTTTTCGAATGGTCTATTACAAAAATGCGAGCCTCCATCACTTAAAATAGCTTTAGGCATCCCAAATCTAGAAAATATGTTATCTTTAAGGAATTTCAGCACTACCTTATGGTCATTTGTTTTACAAGCTACAATTTTTACCCATTTGGATACCTAATCCACTAAAATGTAGATAAACTCGAAGGATGGATGAAGGAAACATTCCCATAAAATCAGTTCCTTATACATAAAAAATTTCCACCACTAGTATCGAATTAAGTGGCATCATTTGAATGTTTTCCAAGTTTCGGGCATTGACGTATCTCCTAAAAATATTTTTAGCATCCTTGAACAAAGTTAGCCAATAAAATCCTGAATGTAATACTTTAAGTGTTGTCTTTTGGGTTGTGAAATGTCCTCCTAAGCCATTTCATGACAATGTTGAAGTAATCGCCCTTGGTCCTTATTCAACACATCTTCTAAAAATCTTATCGCTGCAATACTTATAGGCAATGATGGTTCTTCCCAATAATAGGTATGAATTTTTGACATAAAATGCTTCTCATTCTATTTAGTCTAATTGATGGGTAATTTTCTAGTGGTCCAATAATTTGCTATGTGGGCATACCAAGGGGCTTTCTCTATGCTCATTAGAGATTCTTCTTTAAATTTTTCCTCAATAGAGTGACTGGCTGGTATATAAACAAATGCTAATCGGGATAGGTGATCGGCCACTACATTTTCTTTATCTTTGATTATTATATATGTTGGGATTTCTCCATGGCAACACATGCCAAGAAGCAGCAAAAACACAAAAATACAAGGAAAATCCCATAAAAGGATCCCTTCTAGCATCAAAATCGGTTTGAACAAATAAGGACCTCAAGTTCTTACCTTCCAAAGATGAAAATCGGAATTAATCCTTCAAATGATGGATTTGCAACAGCCCGAAACGAACCAACTCTTAGGTTCGTCTTTAACAGTATCCACACGAAGGGAGGCTTCGAAAACCTCCAAGGAAACGGGTATGAGAAGGATCCAAGTGCTAGCAAGGATCAAACTGAATAGGAAAGAAGGAGACAAGATTTGATACTCAAAGCTCTCCCTCTAGAACTCTTCTTCATAAGAAAAAGAAAACTCTCTCTAAAACTCTTCTTAAGAGAGTATAGAAAAGCACAGCTAGGTTAGGGTTTCCTATCATAACACTTATATAAATATCCCTAGCTTGAAATGACCAAAGGGCCCCACGAGATAAGATAAGGAGCATGCATCTTACATGTATCATCTACCCTAATAGGCTTTTCCAAGCCTTCCTTTTCTCTTAGTATGCCCTTTGTTTCCAAGAGTCCACCAATCTTGTAATTTTAATTCCATAGATTAATTCTCTCATATTTGGATCACTATCCAAACCCGTGTTATATCAACTTCAAACCTTCTATATGTGTGACCCATTAAGTTCTCGGTTATGTTGGCCACTTGATTCAACTATTGAATCCAAGCAAGTCATGAGCGGTATCTAGCAACACATCATGACCCCTAATTGACTGGAGAGTTAGTGGTTTGACTACAAACCCTTCCATAGACAATTACCACGGGATTTGTCATTTCACCAATCTATACCCCACTCGGTTCAGAACATGGACAAGGTATAGCTTCCAATAGACTGGCTATGCCACATCTAGCCTAAGTGATATTAGATCTTGTCCCTATGCTCATTACTCATCAGTTATGCTCCCGAAGACACTCTTCATGGCATTTCCACTATGGCTAGAGATTCTTGAGTAATGATCATGAAAATAGGTCACGGGTATCCTCTCCCTCTTACGGAGTGGCGAATCCTATGTCACACCAATTACTTTCGAACACCTCAAATTGTACCCGATCATCACCCTATGAGCGACCTCTAGAAGGCAACAAGGAATAAAGTCTAAGCACAGAATCAACATCCAAGATATCCTTGAGTACCTCAAGTCTAAGGATACTTGCACCATTGCTATGATGAGACTGTCATTTACATATGATGGGATGAATCACAAGGATTGTCTCATACAGCTCCATGTACTTAGCTACTCTTAGCAAGCATCCACATGTCAACTCTAATCAAATCACGATCACAATTCATAAGATCCACTACTTGGTAAAATCAAGGAGTATGACATGTGCTAGTCTATCCGGATCAACAATGTCTCATCTAGTTGATCCTGTGACTAAGGATAATTTAGATACTAACATAATTTCACATGATAGGAATCTTACTATCATGATAGGAATCTTACTATCATGGTATCTTCATGATTTCCTTCATGCTATGTTATGTGTCATTGACTTCATTATTTGATTTAAGAACGCTATCAATTCACTTAATAAATGAACATCAATATAATAAAGATGCCTTTAATAGTAACATAAGACGTACGATATGATAAAGGTGGAACGCCTTTAGAGCATTTCTCTAACAATCTCCCACTTACACTGAAGTCAATCACCTTTATATCTCATACCATAGGTGAGAACATAAGAGTCATACTTTGTCTAGGGAAGTGGCTTAGTTAAAGGATCAATTATATTTTGATCAGTAGCCACTTTCTCTAAGATTACTTCATGTCTACTAATGATTTATATAATCAAGTGGTATCTCTTGAGTACATTTTTGGATCTTTGATGAGACCTTAGTTCCTTTGCTTATGTAATAACAACTATAAGAAAAATGAGATTTAACAACAAATTTTTAACATGGAGAAATCAATTTGTCACAAAATATATCTACTAGCAAAATTTTAAAATTGTCTCAATATTTGTTCAATGAAGTTTTAAGACGAAAATGTAAATTTTGTGAAAATATATGGACAAGAAGTGAATAAATTATATTAAAGATATAAATTAATTTTCATTTTGAAAAACATTTGTATATAAGTTATTCAACCTCATTTAAATAATTTATTCTTAAATTTGAAAATAAATAATATATATATATATATATAGTTATAGATTTTATATTATTTGTGTGAAAATAATTATTCAACGCAATAAAAATACAATTTTAGCCCATTTCCCCTCCTCCTCGCATAAAAATAAAAAAATAAAATTTGACTCAACGCATAATCAAAGTGAATATGCCATGAAAATATCACAAGAAATTGAAATAACACACAAAAACGTGTCACCGTAACCCTAACCTTTTTCTCTCTCTCCCAACATATATACAATTTTGTGCCTCCATTTCCCTTGTCTTTGCTACCTCCCTCTTTCTCTCCCCTCTCTTTCTCTCAAGTAGTTTTTCCTATCTCTAGATTCTCTTTTCTTCTTCTATTTCTAGCATATATGAAGTTTTACGTGAAGAAGAAGAAATGGGAAGTATAGAAGAAAGCTAAAATCACAAGCAACGTGGACAGTCATGGAGGTGTCATCTTCACTAGGCATTTAAACTAGAGCTAAAACCCAGCCTTGTAAAAAGTTTTTAGAAGACTCCACTCAACACTCGAAACGCTAAAGCTAGACAAGTCCTACCTCGAACTCCATAGTCGTAGGCTTGACAAGCCTCCACGACTCTACAATTATAACAAGAAGCAAAACCCTAACCCTAAGGCAAGCTTGAGGGTGGATTTGGATTTGGCGAACCCAAACTTTGTTGCCTGTCGTCCTAAGAGAAATTTAATGTTGTGAAGCAAAGGATATGGGTGTTTCAGGCTTCATATGGAAAGAATGTTGTGGGATTTTGAGGGCAGAGACATATGCTTCAACTTGTTCTATTTTCACCCGTTTTCTTTGTTTTGACTTTTTCATTTAAGGTTTGAGTGAAGCTCTTCTGTTTGGTTGCTGAGAAAGTTAGGGAAAAATGAAGGAAGTGAAATTTTGTTTGTTTCAAACTTAGGTTTTTTTATTGCTTTTCCATGGCTTAATTTTTGTGGTAGCCAAGAATAGGGAGGAGCTGGTGGAAGAATTGAAGTAAGATTTTGTTAGTTCCTCAAATGGGCTAATTTGTTTTTTCATAATTATTTTATCCTTTTAGTTTTTCAAAAATTTTATGCTTTGTTTGGTTGTTCAGAAAATGAAAGAAAGTGGAACTTTGTTGGTTTCTAAAATGGGTTTTCTCTACTTTGGTTTGGTTACTTTTCCTTTTTTTGACAAATTTGTTTGGTTGTTGAGAAAATGGAGGAAAAACGAAGAAATATGATCCTAAATTGTGGGTGTTCATATTCAAGTAGTCTCTACTGCTTACATTTACTTCCAAAGACCCATTGGACCTTATATTAGTAGTAAATGGTAGTCATGAGCTTGACTTGTTTCTTAAAAGTCTTGTCATTTGCAACTTTATGATGAAGATAGAGTCGACATTTGATTAAGTGATTAGAGGGTGGAAACTGAATAAAATTGTGTTGAGCCAACCAAGAAGCAACAACCTTTTACTTATCTAATACAGAAGCAAAGTTTCATCCTGCACCAACATAACCCAGCCTCTGTAATTAACACCATAAACTGGTAATTAAAATTTTGATTTGTCCCTTCTAATGTCACATTCTCAAGAATCCAAAACATACATTTTCAATTTTTCTGTTAATGTGCATTTGATGTCATTGTGTTCCAATCCAACTCATCACCACTAATAGATAGAAATACAAATGAAAGAAAATAAACAAACATCTAGAACTCATGATGTTTAAAAATAAACCACTTTGATCATGACATAACTGAACAACATAAGTCAAAATTTTAATACATGTTAAAGTGATATATATCTTCAAGATCATATAACTTTATATTTGGTCAAGCCCCAAACAACAACTCCACAAGGTCCTAGTTTGGTCAGTCAGGGACACACACAGTTACCATTTGTTTATGTTTTGGTTCCTCATAAACAAAAGAAAAATGAATGATCCCATAATTATTTTCCTTCTCCTTTCATTAGTTTTCTTAGGAGCCAAACATATTTGAGAGTGTTTCTGTCTATAGTAATGCCGCTTTACTTTTTGGTATTGATTGGTGTTAGATTTTTCACCTCTTCCTTTTTGTATTTTTGATGTTTTATGGAAGAGTCCTTGTTTGTTACTTGTAGGGGCTCATTTTTTTTTCTTTGTCTTTTGATAATGTTTGATCGCATCTCTTTAGGCTTAAAGATTTGAGTTTTTTCATGAAATTTTTTTTGTTCCTTTTATGGATTTTGTCTTGATCCTATAAATAAGTACTTTGAGAAATATATTTATATTCATAAAACTAATGGCTTTATCATTTGTAGCTCCTTACAATTGACTCCATCAGAGGACCCTTGTAGTGAGTTTTATACTCTTCCGTATCAGAGGCTCAAACATGCTTGGTAATTAACTAGCAAACCTTTTAAATAGACTTCATTGATTGGTGATAGAAAACTCTCTAAGCCCTCATGTTTTTGTCATTGCTGATGCTACTTATAGGTCATCTTGCATTATTTGTTTTTATGTTGTCTCATGCAATAGTTTCAATTTATTTTAAATTCAATTTTAGTATTGCATTACTTTTCTTTTTGAGACATATCCTTAAGTAGGAACTAACACTTTTACAATCATTATATTTTTTCCATAGAAAGGTCTTTAACTCTAATATAATGGGAAAATGCTTTACTAGCTTTTTGCAACGCATGTGGATATTATGCATTTTACTATTGGTTCCACTACAAACTTAATATTTAATTTTTGGTTGTATCTTGTTTAATGCATATTACATTGAGATTATAAGTGGAGAGAATTTTGATTATTTTGAAGGAAATAATAACAGCTTCAATATTGTTTGTTGTAGAAGAGTTCCCTCTATTGGATGTCATTGTCAAATGAGGCCTTTACAAGCTTCTGCGTGATATTTCTGACCTGTAAGTTTCGAACCCAACCCTTTACATGTGGTTAATGGTGCTCATATTGAAGACACAAAATGAACTACTGGATGTGATACCTCTTTTTATCTTATTATCAACCTAAGTATTCCAATTTGTAACTTATCAAACAAGTTCAATTTAAAATCTTAATTACATTTAGGTTGAAGGATATCTGATCTTGCCTTTCTATGAGATAGTAAAACATCAGACATGATGATAACAATTTTTTTTTTAAATATATAAAATACAACTAATTTTTATCAACTCTAAATGACAGGATTTCGAGTTCAGCTAAGTCAATCTTATTAGGACAAGCTTATTCAAATAAAAAAATTCAATTTATAGGAGATTTGATCAAAATCGATCATATATGTATTCTTAAATTTTCTTTGCATTTGAATATGTTGTTATTTAATTTCCTAACACATCTGTTTACATCGTATTAAAATAAAATATTTCTCTTAAATATTTTGCATGTTTACTATTAGAAAATTTCACAATAAGCTTAATATTCAATTCAAAAAATATTGTAAGCAAAGGCGGTAACATATGAATAGCTTACTGATTTTATTGGAATGTACAACTAGTACACTTATAGTGAAAACACTAACAACCAACTAAATTAAATCTATAGAAAATAAGAAACAATCAGATTTGATCTAATACAAACTAAATACCTAGAAAATAAGAACAAAAACTTTAAAGAAAGAGTTTCCTCTATTATGAATTTAAAAATAGAATATGAATAAATTAAAACATGACAAACATGACCCTAAACATTATTCTCTACACATAAATAATTAATGAGATATCCATATATCTACACTCATATTAATTGAGATCATCTTATCCAAACATTGTAATTCCTTGTGATGTATTACTCTTTGACTACAGCTATGTTTGATGTATTATTGTAATTGAAAGTATCTTATATTTCTAGTTTAATACTTGCTGCCTACATTTTTATTAATGTTATGTCCTTTTTACTAGATATCCAAGAAATATAGCGAAAGGAAGAAGACAAGAAGAATTGGAGACCGTGGCTTACCCTCGAGCCCATTCCCACCCGGCCATGGATCTGAACCGAAACCCGAGGACGCTCGGTCAAAGCAATTAATCCAATCCATTTATCAAATACATTTAATTAATCTAAACGTTTTCATTTTCAAATCTTTATGAAGCGATTTCACCTGGGCAAGCCCATAAACATTTACAAATTCAATGCACCCAGAGGCCCACAAACATTTACATTTTAACAAAAATGAATTTGCAATGAAGGCAGTCCATGCCTTTCTCTAAAAATGATTTACAAAAATAGATGTTCAGAGTTCAAATTGTTTTTACAAAACATCAATGTTCAAAAAGATGGAGTGAATGCAAATGTCAGAGCATACTCCGCAATTCTTTCTTTATGACTCGACGCTCCTCGATCTTGCCTTTCGTCCCTGTTCACTCGGTACCTGCGCATTGATAAAACAATACACTAAGCATTTTCATGCTTAGTGGTTCTATACAATTCCATTCTTCTGTTTCAGTTTGAGTCAAATCATGAAGTTTTACTAAACAAACTTTCAAATCTTTTGGATGATCAATGTCAATACAATACATATACTTACTTCATATACAATTATTTACGGTTCATTGATCACCCAAATATACACTTTCTTCATATGCAATAAATCATTTATAACCAAATCATGCATTTTACAATGTTATTTTCATTCATTTTGCAATCATGCTTTTCAATTCCAATATGTCAATAATCTCAAATCAATTCACTTCTGCCCTTAATGAATTTGACCTATGTTTTCGATATACAGGATATCGAAATTACCGGCACGGTCCCGCTGGGCTGCAGACTGGTATAAAAACATTTGTTTTAAAACACAATTCGGTCCCGCTGGGCTGTTGGCTGGTTATTAAAAATCAATTCATGAACACTACCGATACTATCCCACTGGGCTACGGATTAGAGTGACACATCAATACGTTTGTTCGCAGTATTGCTAAGTTGACCCTTACTGGTATACCAATCTATCCTTAATGCGAATTAAACAGTTAACATTCTATTAAGGGCGTTCAAATCCTTTATATCAAAATACAGTACAATATGTACATTTGTATAAACAATTAATTTTCAGTAATTATGCAATTTTCATATGCAAATATTTCACAATCAATTGCCTCAAATTAATTAAAACAAATAAATATGATTTTCTTATACATTTAAGAACAAACATTTCAAATCTTGAAACGAGAATAGGAGAAGGTAAAAAAAACCAATCTATCTCTTTCTTTTTGCCTTGCCGTCAATATCGGTCCTAAGTTAGGTGATCATCACCGACCCCTAGCAAATCACACACATCACATTTAGTAAACTAGCACTAATCACACTTAACGAATATCGCCGAGGTGAAGTGAGGTATAGTACATTTTTCACTTAGTTTCATTCTTAATTGAACCCCCATTAATCATTTATTAGGGTCCTTAAACTATTTTTGTACTAATACGAGACTTTTAGAACAAAAATCCGAAATTTGCTCTCAATGAATAGTGTCTACGCCACAACGTAGCACTCCGCTGCGGCATAGCAAGGCTATGCCATATCATACCTGAGGGGTGCCTCACACCTCGTCTCGCCGCGGCGAGGGCATCCCACGCCTGCTGCAAGGCCATGTCACGGCGTTCCTACGCCACATAAGAGCCCGATATGCCCAATTTCCAGCTTTGCACTTTTTGTGATTTTTCTCCAAAAACCCTCAAAATATCAAAACAAAACATGGGAATCACTTACAATAACATTCTAATATCATCCTAAACCAACCATGAGAAAAACCCATGGATGGATTAGGGTTTTTCTAACCCAAACACCATTTAAAGAAATATAGGGTTTAGTTCTTACCTTCCTTGAACCTCTTGCACTTTAGCTCCTAGACTTTTTCTTTCTTCCTTCTTTGCAAGATCTTTGCAATAAACATGACACCAATCTCCAACTATTTCCAAACCCTAGCTTTTTCTCCTCTCCCACTCTCTCAAAAACGTTTTGCACAAGTGGGAGGTTTCTAAGACCAAATGTGGTCTAATACCACTTATCCATTATAAGGCCATGTTTGGCACATCAAAAACCCATTTTTGGATTTAAGTTGCCTCAATTTACCTTATAACACATATATCACTTCTATTTGCACTTAAACACAAACATTTTCTCAGTAAACCCTTAGGTTCTTATTTTACAAAATTCCAAATTTGCTCTTTTTCACTTGGGTTTATTTTCGGGTTCAATCAATTTCTCATTTTAGCATATAATATTTAATCATATGCTCACATATTCATTTCACTTTTCACAATTTAACAATTTATCAGTTTTTCCTGAAAAAAACCCAAGTTTGGCTCAATTTATACCCGGAATATATAAATAGAATTATTATAAAAATTATAGGGTATTTTTTGGGGCATTAGAAAGACCACCTTTAAATACATAGCATTGTATTTTACAATTAAAGTTTGTATTTAAAATTTTTGAATTGCATTTTTGTATGTATGAATTAAAGAATCACAAGTAAAATTCATTCCATTTGTTTTTGATATTAAACTATGTTATGACATGTTTTGTTTATTTACTTATAACTTTTAAATAAAGATATCACAAAGTTTAATTATTTATTATAAAAAAATATTATGTGTATATATATATCTTACATCTAGTATCATTTATTCATTTAGTTAAAATAATAACTTAATTTCTAATTAGGAATACAATTTTTTTTCAAATTCATTTGGTAACAAAATTAGAGCTTTTGTTACTTTATATCTCAAATTTAGCAACAATTTATCTCATCATTGAGAATTAGCAACAAAATTTATATATCAACACAACATTTTGTCAAAAATATTGGCTGAGACAACCAACAAATTGTCTCTGTAAATTATTAGATGCAAACACTTTTTTTGTCGAAAATACTTTTCGCGACAAGGATAAGGCAACATCCCTAAAACCAAAATATTTTGTTAAGCAGTGCTTCGTAACAAATTTAAACTTTTTGCAACAAAATAACTATGTCGCTATTTATCATATTTCTTGCAATAAGCTTCATTGTTGTCATAATACAAAGGTATCGGATCTACGATACTAGGTACCACTCCTAGTTTTGTAATGAACTTCATTATCCAAACTACTTCCTTAGCTACTTTAGAAGTTGTAATGTACTGAATTTATGGAATCCATAGTCGCTTTGTTTAGACTCTTCCAACTGATTGCGCCACCATTCAATGTGGAATAACTGGGATTGAGATTTGAAATCATCTTTATCGGATTGGAAGTTGGCATATGTATACTCGCTTAAAATAAGATCACCATCTCCATAAATCAAGAATACATTCTTAGTCCTTCTCAAGTACTTAAGGATATTCTTAATAGCCACCCAATGACCTTTACTAGGGCCACACTGGTATTTTCTTGTGACACTCAAAGCATATGATACGTCGGGTCTAGTACATAACTTAGCGTACATGATTCATCTTATAGTCAAAGCATATGGGGTCATACTCATGTCCTCTAATCTTGTGTCTTTTTGGACACATGGACTTTGAGATGATGGTCCAATAGACATGGGGAACGTATCCTCTTAGATTGCTCCATGTTAAACCTCTTTTAGCGCCTTTTCGTATGTAGAATGTGAAAGACCAAGCAACCATTTAGTTATATCTATATATATCTTAATCCCCGATATATAGGTCACTTCTCCAAGGTCTTTCATGGAGAAATTCTTGGATAACTAAATTCTAACAAATTGCAATATTGAGACGTTGTTTGCTATCAGTAGTACGTCATCCACATATAACATTAGGAACACAACTGCATTCCCAATTATCTTCTTATACACACAAGGCCCATTTGAATTTTGTGAGAAACCAAACTCTTTGATTGTCTCATCAAATCGGATATGCCATATCCTAAATGATTGCTTCAATCCACAAATGGATCTTTGAAGTTTTGCATACCCTTACTACCATTTTTTAGATATGCAAATCCTTCAAGTTATGTCATGTACAATTCCTCAGTTAGGTTTCCATTAAGAAAAGCCATCTTCACATCCATTTTCCATGTCTCATAATCGTAATGAGCAGTAATGGCAAGGAGTATTCTTATGGATTTAAGCATAGCTATTAGACTAAAAGTCTCGTCATATCAACTCCTTGTCTTTGACGATAACCCTTAGCCACAAGCCTAGCTTTATAGGTAATCACATTACCTTCCACACTGCCTTTCTTTGAAAATCCACTTGCATCGTATTTGCCTATCCTTTCGCACTCAATCAGTCCATACTTGGCTGTATATGGAGTCCTTTTTTGATGTCATGGCTATGAGCCATTTGTTAGACTCTAAACTATTAAGAGATTCTTCATAGGCAGTAGGCTCATTATCTTCTATAAGCAATACGTCCTTCTATTCACTGATGAGAAATTCATATCTCTCCTTAACAAAGATGTGTCCTACTTCTTTTTCCTATAAGCGCTTTGTGCTTGAAAAGCATCAACTCGTTTCTTCATCACTATGAATAAAAGCCTAGTCTAGTCAAGTGATTCGTATATGTTTGATATCTTGAACTTCTAACTCAACTTTGTCTCCCACTATCTTCTAGAATAAACTCTTTCTCTCGATGAACACAACATGATTTGAAACAAACACCTTTTGTTCCAAAGAATTGTAGAACTTATATCCATTTGTTTCCTTAGGATATCCTATAAACAGACAATTATCAGATTTAGCTTCTAGCTTGCTCTTGACACAACTGCTATACATGTTGTGATAAACTTCATACTTTCATATGAGAAAGATAAGGCCTTTGTTAGTCCATATCTCATATAGAGTTACTTCAACTGACTTGGATATAACTCTATTTAAGATGTAAACAACAGTCTCAAGTGCATAACCATAGAAGGATTTGGGTGGATTCGCTTTGCCCATCATAAACCTCACCATCTCTAACAAGGTTCGATTTCTCCTCTTAGTCACACCATTGTGTTATGGGGTATATATGGAGTCCATCGATAAAATCCTCATTATCCCGTAGATAATCCAAAACTCTTGGCTAAGTATTCACCACTTTCGATCTAATCTAAGTGTTTTAATTCGTCCGTTGTTTTACTCACTTCATTTCTCAATTCCTTGAACTCTTCAAAGGTTTCCCCGATTCAGATCTCATAAAGATACAAGTACTCCAAACCAGAATGATCATCAATAAAGGCAATAAAGGTATGGAAACCATCTTATATGTGCACACCACAAACATCGGAATGTATATGTCTGAGTATCATAGGCACGCTTCACCATTTCCTTTAAAGGGCAACTTCGGGCTATCTCGCCTAATAAACAAGATTCGCATGTGTCATGATTCAATCAAATGACCCCAAGCTACCTTCTTATGTAACTGGTCATGCACCTCAATTTATAGCGACCAAGGCAATAATGCCATATGTAAGATGATTTCATATTATCTTTCTTGTGCTCTTATTTTCATGGACGCTAAATTGGTTTGACATATATAATATGTGAATTCCATTGTATAATGTACCACTAAATTAAATAACATCATTTAACATAATAGAACAACCATTGTTACTAAAAGTTAAATGAAAGCCTTTCTTGTTCAAATAAGAAACATAAATAATATTCTTAGTCAAAGCAGGCACATAATAACAAACATCCAAATTTAAAAGAAGTCCACTAAGGAGGTTCAAAACATAAGTCCCTGTGGCTAATGCAGCAACGCTTGCCCCATCCCCCATGCGTAAGTCTAACTCCCCTTTGTTTAGTTTCCTATTGTTCCTAGCCCCGTATTTTAATACATAGGTGTGAGAGCCACAATCGTATCTAATACCTATTGATTATTTTGAGAAAGTTTACTCACATCTCTAATGAAAAATAATTCAAGGAGATGTGAGCATCGATGCCTTCTTCTTCATAGACTCCGCATAGGTCTTGCAGTTTCTATTCCAATAGCCATCCTTGTCTACTTTGCCTTCTTCTCTTTGGCCACACCTTCTTGTGCTTTGGTGGATTTCCTCTCTTCTTCTTGTTCTTAGAACCAGAGAATCCAATAAGAGTCACACTCTTTACCTTCCTTCTTCAAGTTATTCAACTCGTTTTAAGGAAGTTGATTAGGTTGTGCATGGTGGTCTCTTGATCGTTCATTCTATAGTTGAGCACAAACTATGCAAAACTATCGGGTAAATCTAATCAAGTCTATACTCAATTCATGATCCATACCAAAACCCAGTTAATCCAACCTCACAATGTATCCATTAATCTTTAGTGCATACTACACCGATGTCCCCTATCAGATCTCGAGCCTAAAAAGCAGTTTGTGGTGACCTTGAACCTTTTGAATCGCTCCTGGTCATGAAACATGTCCTTTAGATAGGGGACTATGGCATGTGCAGTCATAGCCTCATGTTGTTTTTGAAGCTCTGGTGGAAAATATGCGAGCATGATACATGTGGTAATCACATTGTCATCCAAGTGCTTCTAATATGCCTTCTAATCTTCACGATGCATCAAATGTTAAGGGATACTAGAGCTGGCCATCAAGGACATAAACTATTCTCTCTACCTTGAGAAAAATTCTCAAGTTCCTTAGCCATTCCGTGAATTTCGCACCGGTTAATTTATTGGCATCCAATATTGATCTCAAGTTCACGATTGTTGACATGGTGAGATTCTAACAACCTAGATGTAAAAGAGATCATGTTAGATTGTACTTTAAAATTGCATGATTATTACAACTTAATGATTATTATGACTCCTACTATTTTATTACGAATTGATAGCCCTCACTATTGATACGAGAGAACCTATGTGTAAGTTATCTTAGTGGGTCGATATTCAATATCACCAAGAATGACCATGGGTTTACTCAACAAGCCACCTTGACTGTGTTGCGGGTATCTAATCCATACCAATCAGATTCGTATGAAATTATCAAATCCAGTGCTATAAATTGTTGATGTCTGCACCATCATTAGGTTATCAACTCTTGATTTGTGCACATCTCATGTACACTTGCCCAACTACATCTCTATACAACATTAGCCTTAGATTTACCCAACAAGTTGATGAGTGTAGTTAAGGCCAACCCACTAATCAGTAAAACTCATTTCCATGGACAGAACATATCCTTATAGACAGGGCTTAGGTTTACTCAACAACCACAACTCTAGAAGAACTCTAGTTCACATCATATTAATGGAAGACATTAGCCTTAATGTATTATTGAGGGGTTTTTCTTTAAATTAGTCTCATCATGGCATTAGCATGCTTTATACATATACATTCCTCTCATGAAAACAAAAAGATAGCTACTCTAACTATATGGCATGATTATGGACTTTCTAAAATAAATTCCATGAGCCAAAATGAAATTGACAATGTCAAACCTTGGGACATGTATGATTATTACAACCCTTGGAAAATCTTTAGACCTCCAATTTTTTCCTGGTGACTCGTGCTTCATAGCTGTCACTGCACTCAGTTTGATCATGAGCTCAAGACCCTTTGCTTAGCTTTATTGCTCTTGAACCTCACATGAGATCACCTATGGTTCGGTCTGAGTACATTCGGTCCATTTTCACCGTCATCATGGTCAAATCCTTGGGTCATACTTTGTTACAGAATAGAAATGAGGCCTCCATAAAGGTTTTGGTTTGGGTGGAGTTCATTATGGGAACACTTTCAAATTCGGAGCACCCGAGCTTATTTGAGTCATATCTCCCTCATCTGAACTCCAAATCATGTACCTTTTTTTTTTTTTTTGGATTCCTTACTCTGATGAATCCCTCTCCCTCACTGATAGACACTTCTCCCTCCCCTTCTCCTTTTCAACCAAACTAATCGGTTGGGAACCGACTCATCCGGTTCATTTAGTTTTTCGTGGGTAGCCTAATTTTTGCATAATTGGAGCCCATAACCTTTGTGCTTCAAGCCCATTCACTCTAGATTAGTCCTAGGCACAATTTGTGTATAGTTTTAGGCCATTTTTTGGGTTTCTTGCAACCCACCTTAAGTCAATTTGGATTCTTGGTGGTTAAGCAAAGGAGTAAACGTGGTCAGCTACTGACCTCGTGAATAGAGGGATGTTTATGGAGCTGGGCAAGTCCAAGGTTGATTGGGGTGAGTTCCCATGACTAAAGGTGTGCAAAATGGAGAGGCTCGATAAGCTTAAGAAAAAGGAAAAAACATATAAAAATGCTGGAGGTGGGAGGGGAGGAGGAAGGAAAGAGAGGAAGACCTTTTTTTCTCGTAATGGGGGAAGACTTTTTTTATTTTTATGGTCTTGAGTGAAGGTCCTACTGCTGGGAGTCTCGAGACATCCAAGAGGTCCCTACGTCCGGGTAGATAAAGGAGTAGAACATATAGGAGGTTTCTATTTGATTGAAAGCTTTGGAGGATTGAACTAGTGACACTCATGTGGTAATTACGTGAGTAAATGAACAAAGAGGAGTCATGCAGATCAAAATCCTTTAGCTTTTGTCGCATATTGTCGCCCTATTCAAAAGTTTATTTTGAGCATATAGAAAATGTCTTCAGACAACCTCATCTAGGACACATTATGTTTGGGAAGGTATGGTCTTTTAAGGTTTTTCCATTAGTTACGAAAAATAAACTCCATATGTTTCTTTTTTATGTATCCATTGTTAAAGCCCATAAAGACGGGTATTATGTTTTTGGGATAAGTGTGCAGTTTCAACAACTGGGTTCCTAAGGACTTAAGTGGTTGTAGGAAGAGGCTTTAAGTAGTTGAATTTCAGTTTGTCTCTTTGGGTTGGAGTAGCCACTTTTCTTGTGGGATAATGGGTTTCATGGCCTTCATTTTAATAGGATGGGGAGACATGGTTGCAGCCTCATTTTAGAACACTTTGCCTTGTTTCAGTCGATTCTCACTCATTTGGACTCGGAATCATGTACCATTTTTTTTGTTGGATTCCTTGCTCTTTAAGAAATTTTTTGGAATAATTTGAGAATTTTTCTCATCCTACTTGACCAGTTGGGAACTGGTTCAGCCGGTTCATTGGGTTTTTCATGGGTAGCCTTATTTCAGCATAATTGGAGCCCATAACCTTTGTGGTTTATTCCCATCCGCTCTAAATCAGTGTAGTGCTATGTTTAGGGTTTGAAATGGGGCTCCTGCCTGTTCATCATGGTCCATTTTTGATTCATGAGACTTATGGGCTACGTGGGTGAAAGAGGGTTAGAGAGCGCTAGTGATTGGAATTGAATGTATCATTTCTCATGGTTTCCCTTGTTCTTGACATTTGATTTTGAGGGATTTTTGTATGCCTGAAATATGTGACTAACCTTCCCATGCAGCACATGGCTAGGGACCACAGGTATGTGCCTTTGATTATAATTTGTTGAGATTAAATGTACGCGAGGATGCCATCTGTGCTTTATGAATCATACCATCCGCTTAGCTTCCATACAATCGATCTTCACCCACATATTCTAACAACATACCAAATTCATTATTAGGAGACCAGTCTGTGCCTAGAGGGGAAGTACCTTGTATGAGGTACCTTCCCGATGGGTAACCTTATCCCTGGACCCAGAAATCTAGTTTCATGGACCGCTTTTTCCAAACGTAGAGTCATTTGGGGTTTTTTTTGTTCTTAATTTTTCCCCATTTAAAAAAAAAAAAAGTAAGTGGCGATTCCAAAACAAAACCGTTCCTCACGAGGGACGAATTTTCAAAACTCGAAAACATACCTTTTTTTACCAAGTTGCGCCAGCCCATGGATCGGTTGAGGGTTCACAAAATCAAATTTACATTTCAAGGTCTTCTTTCTTAGCTCCTTTCTCCTTTCTATCTTCACCAGCTAACCCCAATCCTATGTAATCTAATTTCATACATTCAAAAGAAGAACCTCAAGTTACATTTGAGGGGGACTTAGATGAGAAGACAAATACATCAAGAAATTAGAGAGAGGTAGAGACACACATGCCCTATTTACCCAAAACAATTAATAACCAAATGCAATATGCTCAA